>SZWC01000040.1:305476-340261 GCA_023375785.1 Penium margaritaceum | reverse complement strand
AATTGGACTGGCAATGTGGGCTGCTATCTGCTCAAGAACTCCATCCGTAACAACGTAAAAAGCGATGGCTTCAAGCGCAGTTGCTGCCGCAGCAGCACCAGTAGCAGGAGCAACAGAAGCAGCAGCCGCAGCGGCCACAGCTGCAACGAAAGCTGAGATGGCGTAAGTACACGGCAAATGCATAGTTGGCGTCCCCTCAACAGCCCAAAAGAACCCTAGACATACACAACAGCAAATGGGCTGGCGCACACCTGGCTCTCTCTCCCCGCCATCGTCCACGACCAGGACCGGGGTCTCCCGCTGCCCGCGCCGCTTCACCCGCCGCCTGCGGAAGGCCATGCGCTCCTGCTGCCTCCTCTCGTTCATGCTGGGCTGCTGTTTCCGCTCGCGAATGCCTCCACAGAAACGCGGCTGCTGGGCAGCTGCTCAAGGGCTACCGTGTGTCTGCTCACGGCTTCTGCGGTGCTCCGGCTGGTTCTGCTGGGGTTCTCTCTTGTTCTGCTGCTGCTGTGATGGCAGACGCTGCATTTTCAGAGATGCTGCTGCTGCTGCACATGCTGCTGCCGCTGCTGCCCCTGCTGCCGCTGGTGTAGGTGGCGCTGCTGCAGCTGCTGCTCCTGGCGCTGTTGATGGTGGTGGTTGTGGCGGTGGTGGTGGTGGTTGTGGCGGTGGTGGTGGTGGTTGTGGTGCTGCTGCTGCTGCTGCTGTTGGTGGCAGTGGTGGTGGTGGTGGTGCTGCTGCTGCTACCGTTGCTGCCACTGCTTCCACCCCTGCTGCTGCGCCGCCACTGCAGCTGCTGATGCTGCTGCTGCTGCTGCTGCTGCGGCTGCTGCCGCCGCCACTGCTGCTGCTGCTGTAACTGCTACTGCTGCTGCTAAAACCGCACTGCTTCTGCAACCACCGCTGCTGCTGCCGCCGCCGCCGTCGCTGCTGCTGCTGCTGCTGATGTTGCTGCTGCTACTACTGTTGCTGCTGAGGCTACTGCTGCTGATCTCGCGATTGCAGCTGCTAGTGGCGCTGGTGTTGCTGGTGGTGTAACTGTGAGTACCACTTCTGGCGCTGGCGTTTGGTCCTGATCCTGCTGGAGCTGGTTCAGGTGCTACTCAATGGGGCGCATGCCCTCGTGTGCTGCAGCAGAAATCTCTTGCCCACAGGCGTGACCGGACCAGGCAAGACCAGGGGGTTGCCGGATGTGCAAGGGGAGCAGCCCTGGTGCTCCTCCTCCACAGCAGCTCCTTTCAGCTGCTTGGCCCAACCACCCTCCCAAAACCTCCCTCGAACGCAGCACGCCTTGCAGCAGCTGCTTTGCCCCCTTGCCGGCTTGTCCCTACTCTTTTGCCCCTTTGCCGTCTTGCCCCTACTGCCTTGCCCCTTGCCGCCTTGCCCCTACTGCCTTGCCCCCTTGCCGCCTTGCCTCTTGCAACCTTGCTGCCTTACCGCCTTCAAGGGGTGAAAGCGCACTCTTAAACAGGACTGGATCCGACAAGAAACCTAGCTCTAAGCTGCGCAAAGGGAGGTGTGCGGGTTCCCGCTGCAGTGCATGTAGGAAAACCACTTGCCAACCTCAGCTGCAAGCTGCTTACTCCAATGCGCCATGGGAACCAGGCATGAAAAATTCGTCGTCGGCAGCGCGGGTGGTCATGGGATTCGGAGAGAGACGGTGGAAGGCGTCACGTCCCCGAGTAAGCGTGGGGCATCAGTCTCAGTTGTCAGTGGATCGTAGCAGCAAGGCTGCTTGAGAGGACGCCTCTCTGAGGTGTTTCAGGCGTCAGCTGCTGCCGATGCTGTCATGAACCTGCCCGTTGCGGCGGAGAATTCGCTCCCGCGGTGGTGCAAACGGGCAAGAAAGGTAGAAGTGGCAGGGAAGAAGGGAGAGGGAAGTAGTTGGGGTCTGCAAAGGCGCCATTGACGTGTCACGCTCTCCTAAAGCTGCAATTGCTGCGGCTTCGGCGCAGCAATTGCAGCAGTGGCTGCTGATGCCGTTGCTCATGCTGTAGCTGATGCTGCTGCTGCTGCTGCGGATGCTGCTGCTGCTGCTGCTGCTGCTGCTGCTGCTGCTGCTGCTGCTGCTGCTGCTGCTGCCGCCGCCATCGCCACCGCAGCTGCTGCAGCTGCTCCTGCTGCTGCAGATGCTGCAGCTGAGGCTGTTGCATTTTGAGAGGCTCCGCAAGAACAGGGCCGGTCGCGTTGTCCTCGCTTTTTGCCTCTCGCTGCGATGAGCCAACTCGCCATGTACCCGACCTTCACCCGTACCCGGCCAACCGCTCCCCACCCCCTCGTCGCATGTCATCCCTCGCCCTTTGTTCGCGGTCGCATGGCGGCGGAAGGTGAGGCAAAAATGCAGCGTTTGAACGTCAAGCGGCAAACGTACGGTTCTCTCCTGCATGAAGTTGGAAACGGAAAGTCGCTAAATCGAGCGCGAAGAGGCTCGAACTGCTGACGGGGCAGCAGTCAACGCTGACGTGTCTCAGGATGAAGTTCAGCATGGAAAAGACAAAGGGCAAAAACTTGTCCGAGGCAATGACCTTACCAGTCGTCGGCGACGATCTAGATATCGTGGCATGGCGAGCGCCTACTTTGAACAGCCACCTCTCAGAAATGTGACCGTCCGCAATGGCCTTAGGATTGATCCACCAGTAACCTAGGGATAACCCAAAGGTAGGAGGTTGACAACTAATACAGCGTCCTGCTGGCAGCTCAAAAAATCCTCCGTGTTGTGGGTTTTAGGGCTGGCATGTTTGAGTGTTTGAATCCTACCCACCCCACGGTGGGTGGAATTCAAACACTCAAACACCCACCCCGTGGGCCGAATCTATCCTTCCTAGTGGTCGGCATGTTTGAGTGTTTGAATTTTGAAGTTTTGAACGTTTGGGCAAGTTTCCCGCGCCACGTGCCATCGTTCTTCGCACCGCTTGTGGACTAGCCAGCGTGCATGGCCTTCCAAATAGCTCTTCCGTCACTTGTCACTTGTCACTTCCACCGTCCTCTAGCCATGGCTTCCTCTTGCAGGCCTTCATCGTCCTCCGGTACCACGTACCCAATGGCTACATCTGCATCTGCCTCCGCTCCAACGAGTTCTCCGCAGGTGTACGTCCCTGCCAGTGCACGTATCTCCCAACTCCATAACCTTCAGCATGACTGCAACGTGCACGCCTCGGGCTGTACGTTCCACATCCGCCACTCGTTGCCACCGAAGGCTTCAACTGCACGCCAATGGCCAATGACAACCACATGGCAGCCAATCGCAGTGTTTACCTCCTAAGTCCGCCAATTTGGGATGGTGACATGGACCATCCGACTCTCATTGCTGAGTCGGCATCCGACGTGGCTGAGGGTGACAACACCGACACCGCAAGTCAGCACGTTTCGTGCTCACCGGCTCCATCGTACAGCAACGCGACCGCCGACTCTTCGGGCAGGCTCGAGAAAAACTGGTGGACGCACAAGAAGGACGTCGCACTTCTTGAGTTGGCGATGGCGTACGCAGGCAAGATCCATGAAATTCGCGGTTGGCAAACTCGCATGCACAGCGTACTCGACGAGCAGTTGGCAAAGAAGCTGGGAATCGAACGGCCGACAACGGAGCAGATTCGCAATCGTTGCAATGCTCTCAGCAAACTATGGAGGGTGGCGTACGACCTCGTCGAAAAAAGTGGCAACAACATTGACCGCATCAGGTGGACTATCGAACGCGAACCCCGTACGTGGGATGCGTTAAAGGTTAGTAATCCGGCGGCGGCAAAGGTTCAAGGAAAAAAGTTACCTTGGTTTGAACTTGGCACGAAATTGTGGATCCGTGGCAAGGCTGTGGGGGGGGGGGGTTTAGTTCAGAGGAAGCTCGTGCCGTGGGTGCAGAAGACAAGCCGGATGTTGAGGCTGGAGATGAGAGGGTCGTGTCGCGTAAAGTGTTTCATCAGAACATGGATGAAGTAGAAGAGCTTGTCAAGTTTGCAGGCAGGCTGGAGTGTGTCATTCGTCATGATGGTCCGAANGGGGGGGGGGGGTTTAGTTCAGAGGAAGCTCGTGCCGTGGGTGCAGAAGACAAGCCGGATGTTGAGGCTGGAGATGAGAGGGTCGTGTCGCGTAAAGTGTTTCATCAGAACATGGATGAAGTAGAAGAGCTTGTCAAGTTTGCAGGCAGGCTGGAGTGTGTCATTCGTCATGATGGTCCGAAAACGCCATGGGGCATGGCTGTTCAAGATGTGAGCAATGACAAGAACATGTCCGACGATGACAATATAAAGCTGCTTGTATGCCTGGAGAGGAATGAAAAGATGTGCACCATGTATGTATTGTCTAGGGGTGGGGTGCGTGCTCGTGTTTTGAACAACCTCCTTGGAAGAACTTCGTGTTGTGATTTGTGACGTTCTTGTACAGTCTACTGTGACCACTCGGCCGTGTCCATACTCGTGCAGATCCCTCAGGCGGGCCCTGGCGACACCGGTGCGACGGCTGTTGGCGGACTACCAGTTTGGAGCTGGCCGACTACCGTTCCAAAGCCCCGGACACTGTCGGGACTTCCTGCTTGTTTTGTTACAGCTTGTAGGAGTTTTTCGACGGACTGGCCATGAGCCCGATTTGCATGCTTTTGCATTACGTGTTCACTGTCTGATGATGGATGCATGCTTGTGACCAATCGTAGGGTCCGTCTTGTGATCCTGCACGTTTAGGTTCAGACGGCGTAGCATTCTGACATGCGTGCGCGGAGTTATGGCAAAAACAGTGGTTTTGGGCCGGTTTTATGACAGCTCTTGGACCGCCGCGTGCGACACCCGCTGTGTGCCGCAGCAGGTATTTATGCCATGGACCTGTCATTTGTCATTCTCTCTCTACAAATGCTATTGATGCATTCAGACACTTTGCCTTGT
Organism: Penium margaritaceum; assembly: GCA_023375785.1. NCBI lineage: Eukaryota > Viridiplantae > Streptophyta > Zygnematophyceae > Desmidiales > Peniaceae > Penium > Penium margaritaceum. The sequence goes on along the minus strand of SZWC01000040.1, from coordinate 335,393 downwards.
GTCCCTTAGCCAAATTCTTGCCGTTGCGTTCACGACTTGTGACTGTCGTCACCGTCTGATCAGGCACTGACGCCTGGTCAACGGGAGTGTTGCTAGGAAGCTTCCTTGCATCTTCTCATGGTATCAGAGTAGTGAGACAGTTCTCACTGAGCTGTGTAGCAGAGACGCAGCAGAGCAGCAGGAGTGAGAGTCACCGCTATAGCAGATCCAATGGGGCCTGTCGGAGACAGCCGGCCGCCGTCGACGTAGCCCACACCCATCACGTGAGACCGTAGCAGCGACGTTGCCATCGTGCCAGCAGCAGCACAATAGCAGAGCAGCAGCACCAACAGCGGCAGGAACAGCGCCGTAGCAGGAGCTACAGTAGCACGTGGCGGCTGCAGCGAGTGCATCCGCCGTCCGCAGCCGCAGCGGCGGTCGCGGCGACAGCAACGCAGCGGCAGCAGCGGCGGTAGTAGCAGAGTAGCAGTAGCGGTGGCTACAACAGCACAATAGCAGTAGCGGCAGCCGCGGCAGCTATATTAGAGAAAAAGCAGCGACAGCAATAGCAGCACGCGGCGGTGGTAGAGAGGAGTAGCCACAGCGCGCAGCAACAATAGCGGCATTGCGCAGCCGCTACTACCGCTGCTCCGCACACAGCCACGCAGCTGTTGCTGCAGCTGACAGCACAGCTTGAGTAGCAGGTGAGGCGAAGCTGCTATGCAACTTCCGCACAGCTTCCGCGCAGCCGCCGCGAAGAGCGGCTGCACGCTCGCATAGAACCGCAAGAGAAAACCAAAAAGAAAAAAAGGGAAAGGGGGAGTCGAGCTGATGTCAGCATTTTTGCTTGCTGACATCATCAGGTCGTGCTGACGTCAGCAACCACCTGCTGACGTCAGCACCATACTTAGCCGAGTTTTTGGCCGGGCAGTCAAAAGTTGCCAGCGTCTCAACTCCTCCAAAAACGCTCGCGCTTTTGAAATCAGACAAAATTGACCTGTCGGCTCATAGTGAGAGGCGACATGAACTCGTTTGACAACAAGGGGGAGGGGACAAGTGATCCCTCCTCTTCTTCTAGGGTCCTGAGCCCACGCTCGCAGGCCATTGAGGACCTACGGAGCCAGCATGATGAGATGCGTCGCCTACAGCGGGAGCATAGTGATGCCATCCGCACGTTGATTGAGCTCTTGCGTGCCTAGTCCACGGTCCCACGGCAGGTTTCCAAGGGAGTTGCCGGCGTTGCGGTCTCTACACAGCAGTCGGCTCAGGCACCCGTGACAGGAGGTAGACCTGACCTACCACCTCCTCACCTCCTGGATGATGATCCATTCATGCCAGGCATCACAGGCGGTTGCTCTCCCCATGGAGCGGCAACCCAAGGACTTTGAGACACCACCTCTACGGGCTTCAACTGGTGGGAGATCCTCTTTCAGGTTTGGGCTACTTTGGATGGAGTGTGGCCCTACTACCACAGCTCGTATTGGCCTACAGTCCCAGCATACATGCTGATAGCAGCCAGGGCGATGGGCGGACTCCTCTATGCCATGCCACGCATTACCGTCGTCGATTTTCGCCCCTTCCTTGGCGAGGCCGGCACAGGCACCGACGCTGATCCACGCGGAGGTTGGGATCTGGTTTCATCCCTGCTGGCCGCAGAGACGCACGCCACTCGTGCAGCATAAATTCGTGTCTTCCACTCTCTCTGTCAGGGACCTGCAGAGCCTGCAGCCGATTACTTGCGATGTGCCATGCACATCTACACGCACCTTGGGACCTCAGGAAGCACACAGCTGTGGGCGCTCCGTACGATGATGCTCCGGGTTCGCCTTCAGTACACTGACATCTTCACACGGTACAGCGACGCTGTCCTCGAGCCCTTTTCAGCCACTTTGCAGCTTCTTCCTTGGGCGCATCAGCTCTTCCTCCTGGTGACTTCAGCCCGCGAGGTAGCCGTGGCCCATCAGGAGACTTCTCTTGCTACAGTAGTCGTCGCATCACCACCATCTTCCCTTTTGGAGTCGCCTTCTTCATCCTCGATCACGTCCTCATCTTCCTCCTCCTCTTCAGCCCTGTCCACAACCACTCAGACACAGGGTTTTGCAGTAGTAGCTTAGGGGAAGAAGAAGAGTAGGAAGCGTGGATCAGGTCAGCAGCAGTCTCAGCAGCAATCGTCATCCAGTGGTAACAGTGGTCGTTCTATTCACTGCTACAATTGTGGAGGCGCCCATCGTTACATCGAGTGCCAGCAGCCGCTCGACTCGGCCCGGATTACTCGTGGGCTCCAGGCTACACACGCCCTTCGTTCCATGTCCACCACGTCATCCTCGCCATCCGCCGGATGCGTGGCGGCCACGACTGCAGCTATTTTGGCTTCCTCACCGGCGAGTAGTAGTGATTCAGACCCACGCGACCGCACCATCGCTGAGCTCCAACATCTTCTGGCGCTCCGCTTGCAGGGAGGTGCGAGTGTGTTGTCATCGTCGGGTGATTCAAAGACCGTCTGTCTGTCCGTTCCTGTGGCTCGTGATGACGCGTGTGGGGGAGCACAGTCAGCATGTGATGATGATGGGCCTGACTGCACCGATTGGGTTCACGAGTCTCATGTTTGTGCCCTGCATCATTCCTCTCCACTGACGGCTCAGCGTCCCTCTAATGGCGAGTGTTTCATTGCTCGTTGTACATTGACGTCTACCAGTCGAGACTCCGGTGGCACTTGGATCAACGATTCTGGTGCCACTCATCACATGACGTGCTATCGTAGTGACTTCTTGTTCTCGGTCCTGTCACGTCTGCCCGTTCCGTCCGTACAGGTTCTGGTCAATCCTTGCCAGTCCATGGTGTTGGGGTTGTATGTTTCGACGGTCCGTTTGGCCCCTTGTACCTTTCCAAATTGTTGTTTGTGCCTGATCTAGAGCTCAACCTACATTCTCTGCTTGCCTGCACACTGATGGGTCTCTTTGTGGAGCATACCACAGACTCAGCGACTGTCACTACTACTGACACTCGCAGTGTTGTCCTTCGTGCCTCATTCGTAGATGATATGTATCTCATCTCTCGGACCTCCTCCCCTTCCTCCCCTTCCTCCTCCGGTCGGGTCTTTGTCACTAGTGTTCTGTCTCCAGAACACCAGTGGTTGCTTCATTGTTGTCTGTGTCATGTGGACTTCGATATTGTGTTGAATCTCATTCGGACATAGCCAGCTCTACGTCTTGATGCGGCTTCTTTTGAGAAGCCGCCCAAGACCAACTGTCTTTTTTGCACTTAGGGGAAGATGCACCGATGCACCTACCCTGACTCTCATTCCCAAGCGCTTCGGCCTCTCGAGCTAGTTCACTTAGACCTTCTCGGTCCTCTTCCAGTCGAGTCCCTATCTGATTGGGGCCGGTATGTTCTGACTCTGACTGACGACTTTACCCAGATGCGAGGGGTCTAAAACCTGCGTGAGAAGAGCGACGCCGCCCTTGCGGTTCGACTTTGGCTAGTGATGGCTGAGCGTCAGTTCCGTCACACGCTACATACTTTCCGCTCGGATTGAGGCGGTGAGTTCCTTGGCGAGATGGACAGGTTCTTTGCTGAGCACAGGATTTTTCACCACGACTCCGCTCCTGCTACCCCTCATCAGAACGGTGTTTCCGAGCGCTAGAACCACACCATGGAGGATGTGGTTCCCGCTGTGCGATCTGAGTGCGGTCTCCCTGAGTCCTTTGTATTTGAGGGTTTTTCCTACATGCCTTGGGTCTGGAACCGTCTCCCGCACGGTCCGCTTCCGGACCACATTACACCGTATGAGCTTTGGTTTGGAGACCGTGCTGACCTTCGTCTCACTCGCATCCGGGGATTCCTGACCTCCGTGTGGTATACCGAGGACGAGGAGGGGTCCAAGGTCTCACCTCGGGGCCGCCTGTGTGCCTTCGTAGGCATTTCCCCGCAGTCGAAGGCCTGGCGCTTCTGGGACCCTACTCTTCGTCACGTCATTGAGTCACGCAACACGCTCTTTTTCAAGTCTCTCATCTACCGTGACCTGACTTCGATCACGGCACTCTCCGCCACACATGTTCCTACCTGTGAGGGTTCTCGGCGGATGGGGGAGAATTTTACGCCAGAGAACACCTCTCATGAGGCTGATGTGTCCGTTCGAGCCCCTTCACCTTTCAGTCTTCGGCCCTCGATGACCCGGCGATCATCGCCGTCGGTCCAGAGACCTCGCCCGTCAAGCCTATTTCCACATCCCACAGGTGTCCCTGCTTCTGTTCCCGCACCTACTTCTGCGCCAGTACATGCTTCTACTTGCACTCCTGCTTCTAATCTTGTCCAGTCTCGCATACTCCCGTATCTGCTCCTGTTGGTACTCTTGCCTCTGTGTCAGGTCCATTCTTGCCTGCTCCTGCCCCGTGTCCCCCACACATGCATCTCCTCGCACGACATCACCTGCATTGCCTCAGTCCCCACCAGCTGTGGTCGTGCCTGTCCCTGAGCTTGAGGTGCGTCCCTTGAGCTCCGGTTGTTCTCGTGAGCCCGGTGGCCGTCTTCGACCATTGGATTCCGGAGCTCAGTGAGCGTTGGGCCCGACACCCAGGCGCCCCCCTCGTAGTATCGCGAGTGGTGACCCTGGCACAAAGGCCCTAGGCCTGAGTGTCCGCAGTCAGCTCATAGAGGTACATCCAGCGTGCCCCGTAGGGCACAATCTCGTCCCTCGCAAGTTCCATATTGCTTGTGATGCAGTAGCTAATCTTGTGGTCATCAGACCAAGCACCGAGGCGTGTGCCCTTGCCACGCAGAGCTCTCCCTCTATGGCGCCCGACCCGGGCACCCTGAGGGAAGCTCTCTCATCACAGGATGCTGACGCTTGGCTCGGTGCCTGCGAGGATGAGCTTCGCACTATCCGAGAGCATAGAGTCCATGAGCTTATCGACCTTCCGCCTGGGAGGAAGGCTATCCAGGTCAAGTGGGTCTTTTGCAAGAATGTGAAGCCGGATGGCTCACTGGAATGCTACAAGGCCCGCTTGGTCGTCAAGGGGTATTCTCAGATTGAGGGTGTCGATTACACTGACACTTTTGCCCATGTCGGCCGCATGACCTCAGCTCAAGCTCTGTTTGGTGTAGTTGCTCAGCATGACTGGGTACTGCACCAGACCGACGTGAACAATGTGTTCCTCCATGGCTCTTTGGATGAGGAGATTTACGTGGCTCAGCCACCAGTTTATGAGGACGGTGACAAGCTCTGGCGCTTGCAGAACTCCTTGTACGGCCTCAAGCAGTCTCCGCGGTGTTGGAACCGAGAGATCACTAGCACTTTGACTTGTGCGGGATATGTACAAAGTGAGGCAGATCCCTCCCTCTTCATCCTACCGACACCCTAGCGGTTCACCGCCATTCTGGTCTATGTCGATGACCTTCTGATCACGTCTCCATCCCTGGAGGCCGTGAAGGAGGCCAAGGCTGTCCTTCAGACTGCCTACAAGATGAAGGACCTCGGTCCTGCATCGGTGTTTCTTGGTATGGAGATCGTGCGAGATCGCATAAGTCGGACACTGTTGCTGCATCAGGCCCGATACGCACGAGTCGTGGGGGAGCTTTTCGACGACCTCCTTGGTGACATCTGCGCCACCGGAATGGCGTTTTGATGGGTCCTTGATGTGTGAGGGCGCCTCGGCGGGCGACGTGGTGCGCGCCACCGACTGAGCGGCTGATTTGGGGTGCTACGCTTTGGCTGGCGTAGCAGGAGCTACGGTGATCCCAATTACATAGGGTTTAATGCGTTGGAGAGCTCATGAATAGTCCTAAAAAGTTTTAGATCATGTCCATGTTAAAAAACTAATGCAAAATTGTGTTCTTCCCTTCACAAAAGTGACTGTCTTGCAAGTGTCTTCAACTACCAGAAACATAACGTGAGGCGACCAGAAAGCTCACGCTTAGACTCAGAACCACCCGCACAAAACATAGCTATGAGCACAGAAGACCCGCCATGCAAGGAAACTTCTCTTTCCAACGTATGTACACATTTTCATTCTATGTAAATCATTCAATGGAATCTCTTAAAGGTGGTCCTCAAACCACCTTTTGGTCTCGGAGGCCGCTCTCCTTCTCCCTGGCGAGTAATCCTTGCCATATTGGTTATGGGTGACATTGCCACAACTTGCCCCATGACCTCAAAACTTTGCAAAATCATCCTACTCAAGCAGATCCCAAATAGTGTTTCTTAATGTACGTTAGAACCTGTACAACACCCTCTATTGAACTAGATTATCACATGGATTTATCAACGATCCTAGTTGTGTTACTTCTTGGCACTTGTGCATCCATCACCAACATGCGAGTGTGATGGTGGAGACTTTCATTATGGTAGATCTTGAAACTGAGGATGTAATAATGATGGAATTAGGAGACATAGGATAGCTATATGTTTTGCCACTTGTATATGTGGTGTCATCCATAGCATAATTGCGAAGGGATAAATGACTGAGAGATGAGGCAGTTCCATTCTACTGGCAGTTTTGTCAAGAAGTTAACTTAAGATAAATCCTTCAACTATCATGGCCATGTCTTCGAGTCGAGAGGGTTATTTCTGGAGTTTGTAACAACTGATGCCATTTAGCTTCACTGCAAGCGTTTTTGGTCTTGAGAGGGGGGGATCAAAGGCCATGGTCATGAGATATCCATAAATGAGCATACATAACTAGTTTGGGTTGTACGGCAGAGGACGAGAATAAAGATGGAACCAAACAAAGTCAATGTGGTTGGTCAAGATGTTATAGATGAAAAAATGACTTAAACAACTTTACTAGGTAAGCCATTAGAGAAGGCGCAGTCATAATGAATTTCATGATAGAAACTAAAGAGTGACAAGATTGATGAGAGATGATGATGGTAACATCTGATTGCAAAATAAGGAAAGAAGTGGACACAAGGATATGACATTGTGTAAGAGCAATTGCTAGCTTATGGATAATGAAAATGATGGAGCGGATGCAGGGGTGAAACTACATGTGCTTTTGAGGAGCAAGAGTTGAGAGGGTGTTGTGACAACACCACCAGCTCAAGGAGATTACCATGGTAAAGCTTTTGACTCCAATGATATACTCAACAAGACCTTTGAGCAAGCGTGGTTCTGGTTTGGAGGGGTGAGTATCAGTTTTATGTGTGTTCCTTGGGATGTGATAACATGTTAGAAGATTGCAAGTGCTTCTACAAATGGGCACTATCACTTGAACAATTGGGAAGGTGACAAAGGCGCAAATAGAATTAGATACAATGTTAATGTGGTGGTGATGGGTGTGGCGTAATAGTGTAATCACCAAAGAGACACTAAATGTTTTTGAGAGAGCAAAAATAGGCCTAAAGATTGGACATTGAAGCCACCACGAAGGTACAGGAATTGATGATGTTCACATGTCGCAAGTAGGAAGATTGAAAATTGTGTGAAAGCAAGGGCAATGAGAGGCAATGCCCAAAGAGCTGGAGTGGAGGTGGCCATGATGAGCGAGCATTGTGGAGGAATCTAACGGATTGAAGTTTCCACAGTAATATGAGGAAAAAAAAAGTAGTCTAACATTGTGTTCTTTGGTATGCTTGTAAAAGCAAGTAGGAGGTGGGACTCTGGTGTGGCAAGGTAGGAGCATCGCAAGAACACAAGGAGGCAATGATGTTGTACTAGTTGTATGCATAATGGAATATTGTGAGTAGGAAAAACATTTAAAGGTGCGGTCACCTTGACTGTTTGGAACGAGGCTACTGGTTTGCTTAACAAGGTTCACATGATGGTCGGTTGGGAGAACATTTGAGCTTTGCATTGTTTCTTTGAATATGATCCTACACTATCACTCTTCATTGTTGAGAAAAATGCACCCCTCAAAGTGATCTATGAGATAGAGCACACACGAGAGAATATCTTTGGCAGGAAGACACAACCAGAAAGTTCCTTTCCTTTTCTGACACAAGAGTGTATGTGTTGACCCATATTTTCGAGTCACACCACACGCTGAACACACAAAGGATGGGACACCATGGACAAGTTCATAGGAACTTGCTTCAAGTGTGAAGGTGTATCAAAATGTAGCAACTATCCCCGGTCAATCTTTTACTTGGAACATGATGTCATCAAAGCAAGTTACATCATTATAGGAATTACTTCACTTGAATATCTTTAGTGAGAATAAAACAAAGTTGAAGATTTGCATACTACTTGCAACTGGATTCTCTCACACCATCTCTCAATGGAGCTGAATGCAGACATTCAGGCATTGACATGAGGAGAAGAAAATGTAGCGAGTCCGGCACGGCTTGCAATGAACGAGTTGAAGAGCTTGGTGAAATCCAATTCATTGCGACTTCCAGCATGAAGTCGATTTACTTTTGTGTCAGATCACCATGAGCTTCATTCCTAAAGTGGTAATGTCAATCTTTGGCTTCGGATAAACTTGTTAGATAATCTTGTTTCCTACTATGTCCTCATGCGATGTGATGGGCTGCTGAAAGGCCACTAAAATTTGGGCAGATGTGCTTCTTAACCCATCCGAAGCTCAAACTTGATTCCGCAGTTTAAGTATATGAGTCAACCTAAATGGTTGGACACTCATTTTGACGCCTGGGAAATTTCCGGCCATCTACATTTTCTAAATGTTTGCAACCGTTTGTTTACGGTTTGTTAGTGGAGCTCAAAACAAGACTTTGATCGTGAAGGTTCTGCTAGATTATGTGTTTGTTATGTTTAATCTTTAGAGTTCACATGCTTGGAAGATAATGCATACTTTTTTGGTTGCAGAAAAGCCTCGTCCCTTGAAAGCCCACCATTAGGGCGGTCTACGAGGTGAGATTTTCAGCTTGGCCCCACTCAAGCGCGGTGGTCATTCAAATAGTAAAAACTCTAAAATCTCATTTTTCGGATGGTTTACATGGCCTCTTCAGTACACACATGCACTTATGTGGGGTTCCGACATCGACTAAGCTTAGTCTATCTTCAAACTCATGCTTTTTGCACGTAGACTAATTAGTCTACTGCGCGTGCGGAAGTCGTAGACTAATTAGTTAGACTATTTTGTATACCGTTTATTCGCGCTTTTTGGTGAGCATGGACTAAACAGTTTGAATAAACAATCTAATCGCAAACTCAAACTAAATAGTCATTGTTCAGACTAAATTGTCAGTCAGATAGCCGTTGAACTTGTGAATTTCCCTATTCGTGCGTACACAGTGCGCGACGGGAGAAGCACAAATATTTCAAACGGTTGCATAGAGGCACGTGGCAGTTGCAGGAACGTGGCGCCAATGCTTATCGGCACTTCTTCAGTCCTGTCACAAGTCACTTAATGTCACTTGATTCACGACCACAATAACTTCAGTTCGTCGTAGAGTAGTTGGACGTGATGCACTCATCCGGTATGTCAGAGACATTCATTCACGCATCGCCAAACTTATCCGTGACCTCATCGGGGAGCTCATCTTACGCATCTTCACGCGAGCCAACCATCGTCGCATGCATGACAATATTTTTCGTGGTGTTGAGTGGTTGGCGGAGCTGCGGCGTGGACATCCCCTATGCCTGTACATGATGGCTCGAATGTATGTGACAACATGGCATGGCATCATGACCAACCTCACCATGCGCACATCCCTCCGTGACACACAAGTCGTTGCGGAGGAGAAAGTCATTATCTTTCTCCAGTGTGTGTGCCACAGCATGTCAATTCGTCAACTGATGGAGCGTTTCCAGCACGGAGCAGCTAGTATTCACCGAGTACTTCGGGAGGTCGTCGATGCCCTCCTCGAGCTAGCACCTATTGTTATCCGTCAACATCGGACTGGTGATCCCGCCTTTCGAGCGTGGGCAGGCCGTGCGGACAACCTACCTTATTTGTCGGACTGCGTTGGTGCCATAGATGGGATGCATGTCCCACTTGTGGTCACCCGCATCCGACGGTGGGCATACATCAACAGACACTCGATTGCCACCCAGAACATCTTGGCCATTTGTGATCCAGATCTTCATTTCACGTTTGTCACTATGGGGCAGGAGGGGTCAGTACACGATGCAGGCATGTTTACAGATGCCCTTCGGCGAGGCTTCTCTTTGCCGGATGGAAAGTATGATGATGCATTTCCAGAAGGTTTTGTAATAATGCCACCATATCGGGGAACCAGGTACCATTTACAGGAATTTGGGCATGGAAATGTTTGTCCCTCCAACCCGCAAGAATTATTCAACCTTCGCCAAGCATCTCCTCGATCCATGATCGAGCAAGCGCTCGGCGTTCTCAAATATAGGTTTCAGATTTTGCAAGGAATGCCGAGTTATGAAGTCGACTTCCAAAGTCGACTGATTTTGGGTTGTTTTGTAATGCACAACATGATACAAGAAAGGCAAGGCGTCCATTTTCCAGGCTGGGATGCGCAAGCAAGAGAAGTCGACACAAATGTTGTTCCACGACGCATTCGACCATTGGGTCGTCAGTACGGTGACCAGTTCATTAAGGGTAGGCGACTACATATTACACAAGCCATGTGGACAGATTACATGAATTCTGTGAATGAGTAATGTATTACGTATTCAACATCAATAGAGACATTCTCTCTTCATTGTCTGTTCATTGTCTATCCATTGTCGTTGAATGGAGGAAAACATTGGAATGGGAATAACAACAGTGGAGTAGAAGAATACATTTGATTAAGAAAAGTAATCAATAGCATTGCAAAGGGTACCTGAATTCATTCCAAAACTTCCTCCGTGTGGAGATTAGATTCCTCGGCGTGCATGTCGTTGCCGCTGCCACCTTCGTCCTCACCACCTTGCTTCTCCCACTCTTCCGCACCCTCATCCTCTTCGTTACCATCCTCCCCCCCGTCTTCTTCCTCCTCTCCGCTGTCGTCTGCGTGGCTATCATGCCCCGAAGTGAGAAGATGCAAGGAAGCTTCCTAGCAACACTCCCGTTGATCAGGCGTCAGTGCCTGATCAGACGGCGACGACACTCACAAGTCGTGCACGCAACGGTAAGAGTTTGGCTAGGGGACACAAGGCAAAGTGTCTGAATGCATCAATAGCATTTGCAGAGAGAGAATGACAAATGACAGGTCCATGGCATAAATACCTGCCGCGGCGCACAGCAGGTGTCGCACGGGGCGGTCCAAGAGCTGTCCTAAAACCGGCCCAAAACCACTATTTTGGCCATAACTCTGCGCACACATGTGAGAATGCTACGCCGTCTGAACCTAGACGTGCAAGATCACAAGAACAGACGCTACAACTGGTCACAAGCATGCATCCATCATCAGACAGTGAACACGCAATGCACAAACATGCAAATCAGGCTCATGGCCAATCCGTCAAAAAAATCCTGCAAGCTATAGAAAAACCAACAAGAAGTCCCGGCAGTGTCCAGGGCTCTGGAACGGTAGTCGGCCAGCTCCAACCTGGTAGTCCGCCATCAATCGTCGCACCGGCATCACCAGGGCCCGCCTTAGGGATTTGCACGAGTATCGACACGGCCGAGTGGTCACAGTAGACCATAGAAGAACGTCACAAATCACAACACTCCCCCATGACCCGATAGTACGCATGTCCATACACGTGCAGCACTGGGACGAGTACAATAGTGTGTGTAAAACAGATGGGACACGGACACACATCCCACACTCAACCACTCTCAGGAATGGGGCGAAGCCCAACAGAACAAATGGCCACCAGGGACTTTCCGCGAGCTAGTGCCTTTGTCAAGAAATCAGCAAGCTGCATGTCGATGCCAACCCACATGACGGAGACCACATGTTGCTCCACCAGATTATGCACAAAGTGATGCTCAACCGCAATGTGCTTCGTGCGAGCGTGAAAGACACCAGAATTCTCCACAATGGTGAGAGCACTCTGGTTGGTGCGGTGAAGCACGCTGGCAAGTACTGGCTGACCAAGCTCAAGAAACAAGAGCTGCAACCATACCGCCTTAGCACTCCCTTCACCCAAAGTAACGTTCTCTGCCTCCAACGAGCTACGTGCGATGCAGCCCTGCTTCCCGCTGCACCAAGACAGAGCGGTACCGCCGAGCAAGAATACGTAGCCAGTACGCCTGCGTCCATCTGGGCTCCAGGCCCAGTCGCTGTCAGTGTAGCCGTCAAGGACCATCAAACACTGCCGACGAGAGCAGAGTCTGAGGTACGATGTGGAGACCACGTATCGTACCACTCGCACAACCGCGCAAAGGGCTCTGGCATGTGGAGCCTGCGAGAATTGAGCAAGGAGGTTGACAGCAAAAGTGATGTCAGGACGTGTGGTAGTGGCCAGGTACATCAGAGATTTGATGAGACAAAGGTACAAGGTCACGTCCACTGCCTCCCCCAGGTCTACGGCATCATCCACCTTCAGAGCATCCTGTCCGTCAGGTGTGATGGGGGTGGAGGCTGTAGGAACTGCACCCAAGAGGTCAGCAAACCGCTCCCCCACAACATGGGCATAACGTGCCTGGTGTAACAAGAGTGTCCGTCGCTGACGATCACGCACGATCTCCATCCCGAGAAACACAGCTACAGGACCAAGGTCCCCCAATTTTGTAGGCAGCCTGGAGAACTGCCTTGGCCTCCTTCACGGCCTCCATAGAAGGAGACGCAATCATGAGGTCGTCCACGTAGACGAGGATGGTAGTGAAGCTGTCAGCTGTCCGTTTGAGAAAGAGGGACGGGTTAGCGTCACTATGTACGGAACCGGCACGTGTCATTGTACCAGTGATCTCCAAGTTCCAGCACCTAGGTGACTGTTTCAGGCCGTACAAGGCCTTGCGCAAGCGCCAGACCTTGCCACCGACCTCAAACCCAGGTGGCTGGACCATGTAGATCTCCTCCTCTCAGGTGCCATGGAGGAACGCATTGTTCACGTCCATCGGGTGTAGCTCCCAGTCGTGGTGAGCAACAACCCCGAACAGAGCACGAGCCGTGGTCATGCGGCCAACCGGTGCAAAGGTGTCAGTGAAATCCACTCCCTCAACCTGCGAGAACCCCTTGGCTGTCAAGCGAGCCTTGTAGCGATCCAGTGTGCCATCAGGCTTCACCTTCTTGCGAAAGACCCACTTGGCCTCTACAGCCCTTCGCCCAGGCGGGAGGTCGACAAGCTCATAGACACCGTGCTCACGGATGGCTCTCAGCTCATCCTCATAAGCAGCACGCCACAGGTCTGCATTGTGAGCTGAGAGTGCCTCGACACACGCCTCCGGACTCGGTCTGACCGTGACAAGGTCGACTGCGATGTCGCAAACGACCAAGAACTCTCGAGAGACCAACTTGTCGCCGACATGACATGCTGGGTGAATCTCGGTGTAGTCTGCCTGGACACTCAAGCCAAGGGCCTTCGTGCCGAGCTCGCCACTCTGAACACTACGAGTAGGTCGTCTGGGCACAGGGTCAGCAGTCCGCTGAGCTCTAGAGGGCAATGGTCGTAGGCGACAGCCAGGCTCGCGGGAGTACCTCGACGGAGTGCTCGCTTCAGGCTGCGGAGAAGGTTGTTGTGCCAGAGTCGTAGGAGGTATGGGTGGATGCACGGGAGTGGGTATGACGGAGGGGAATGACACTGGTAAGGGGTCAGTTTTGCCAGAGGGGACCGGCACTGTCACTAGTACGGGATCGGGTGTGCCAGAAGGATCTGACACCAACACAGGGTCAGGTGAGCCAGAGGGAGCTGACGTTCGTACAGGATAAGGTGTGTCAAAGGGGACTGGAGCCGGCACAGGATCCCATGTGGAACAAGGAAGTGGCACAGGATCGGGTGTGTCGGACGGTACGGATGAGGCTACTGGACCCACAGCCACGATGGCTGGATCGTCAGTAGCCGGAGACCGGTCAGCAGGTGAGGAAGCCCGGCCGGACCCATCCGCACGACTAGTCTCCCCCATCCGCCGGGAAGCCACACAGGTAGGAACGTGGTCGGCGGCAAGCGACAGAATGCTTGACAAGTTGTGGTAGGTGAGAGTCTCAAAGAAGAGAGCATCTCGAGACTCAACAATGCGATGGCGAGCAGGGTCCCAAAACCGCCAAGCGTTCGACCGGGGGGAGATGCCGCGGAAGGCACACATGCGTCCCCGAGTTGAGACCTTAGAACCCTATTGGTCCTCTGTGTACCAAACACAAGTGAGAGACCCACAAACGCGAGCGAGACAGAGATCAGCACGATGGCCGAACCATAGCTCATACTGCGTGACATGGTCTAGAAGCGGACCATGCAGCAAGCGGTTCCAGACCCACGTCATGTAGGAGAAGCCCTCAAAGGCAAAGGACCCCGGTAGAACGCACTCAGACCGCATAGCGTGAACCGCATCCTCCATGGTGCGGTTCCAACGCTCAGACACACCGTTCTGTTGTGGTGTAGCAGGGGCGGAGAGCTGGTGAAAGATACCGTGCTTGGCAAAGTAGGCATCCATCTCACAAAATAACTCACCACCACGATCTGAACGGAATGTGTGCAGAGTGTGACGAGACTGACGCTCAGCCATCACAAGCCACAGGCGGACTGCCAATGCGGCATCGCTCTTGTGGCACAGGCTGTAGACCCACCGCATCCCCGTGAAGTCATCAGTCAGGGTGAGAACAAATCGATCCCGATCAGAGAGGGAATCGACTGGGAGAGGGCCGAGAAGGTCCGAGTGAACTAACTCAAGTGGGCGTAGTACCCGGGAGGAGGAGTCAGGGTAAGAGCAGCGATGCATCTTACCCTGGGCGCAATAAAGACAGTCGGTCTTGCACGGCTTCTCAAAAGAAATTGCGTCAAGACCGAGGGCTGGCTGAGTACGAATGAGCTTGGACACAGTGTCCACACTCACATGGCAGAGGCGACAGTGTAGCAAGCGCTGGTGTTCTGGGGAGAGAACACCAGTGATAAACACTGGCGCAAAAGGGGGAGGGGAAGGAGAAGCAGAGGGAGTGCAATGAGACACACGATACAGGTCATTAACGACAGAGGCACAAAGCACAACGGCACGTGTGTCAAGAGCAGTCACTGTGGCAGAGTCAACAGAGTGCTCAACAGTGAGGCCCATCCTGGTGCATGCACGAACAGAGAGCAGGCTGAGCTCAAGAGCAGGGACAAAGAGCACATCAGAAATGTACAAGGGGCCAGACGGACCATCGAACCGCACAACCCTAACTCCCTGTGCAGGCAACGACTGACCAGACCCTGTGCGAACAGACCGAACTGACGCAACGGGACCCGGCACAACAAAGTCATAGCGACAACAGGTCATGTGATGAGTGGCCCCAGAGTCAATAATCCTGGTGCCACTCGGCTCACGGCCAGTCATCGACACTAAGCAACGTACCACAGAACACTCTACCTCTGCAGGGCGCTCTACAGAGGACTCGGAACAACAAGGGACAACACGGATCTGTGACTCGGCAAGCCAGACGATACTGTCAGGTCCATCCTCATTGCAAGCCACCATAGCTCCACCACAAGCATCATCACGAGCAACAGACGCACTAAGACAAGCTGTGTCGGGACCACTTGGCTGTGACAATACACTCGCACCTCCCTGTTTCTGCTGCTTTTGTGATTTCAACAGTCGTTGCCGCACCACATCCCAAGTGGTGGAAAAACCATCAGCAATGTGTTGCACAGCCGGAAGAGATGTTGCCATAACAAGGGTGGATGGGCTTAGTCGCTGGTAGCCATGAACTACCTCAAACGGTGACTTCCCTGTTGATGCTAACACCGCTAAGTTTTAAGCAAAATCTACCACTCCAAGCTTCTCTTCACAACCCTCTCCATCCGATGGGACCATGCTCCGCAATAGCTGCTCCAATGTCTGGTTCATGCACTCCGTATGTCCATCGCTCTGTGGGTGGTATGCTGTGGTCAGCTGCACCGTTGTGCGCAGCTTCCCCATGAGATTTCTCTAGAACCGTGAAATGAGGCCTGGATTGCAATCTGAAACCAATGCTTGCGCCAGTACATGCAACTTGATGACATGACTGATGAGGAGTTGAGCTATCCCAGCAGTTGTGATGCTCTTAGGACATGCGATGAAATGTACCATCTTGGAGAACCGGTCCACCACCACCAACACTTTGTTGTCACCCTGCTACGTCACATGCAAACCAATGATGAAGTCAAGCGAGATATCTGTCCATGGCCTCCTAGGTATCAGCAGGGGTTGCAGCTCCCTAGGTGGCTTGGTCCTCCGTGCCTTGATGTGTTCGCACACATCACAACTGCTCACAAACCTCTTGTAATTAGTTTCCATTGACGACCACCGGTATTGGCGTGCCAAGGCTTTGAGCGTCCTGTCTAAGCCAAAGTGTGCCGAGTAGTGGGTGTCATGCGCCTCCAGCAACAATTACTTCAATGGTACATAATTCAGCAAGACAATCCCGTGCTCTTGCCCCCTTTGCCACTACACTCCATCCCACGCGGCGTCTTTCAACGCACCACCCATGAACTCATCGCCCATGCCCTAGCCACGCGTGAATCGGCTATGCATGACTAGAGATCCCATGAGCACTAAGATGACATTGAGACTCAAGTCCGTCCTCCTTGATAGAGGATCTCCCGGGTTCACCTTCCGAGGCTTTGCCCAGATCTCGCAGTCAAAACTTCCTCCCAAGAATTCCATCCAGCAAGTTTACTGGCTACTCAGATTTGGCTATGTCTCGAGGTACTTGAGGGCATAATGATCTATGAAGACCACGCAGCACCGCCACTCAAGGTAGCACCTCCAATGCTTGAACGCATGGATCACCGCCAACATCTCCTTCTCATGGATTGCATAGTTTAGCTCCGCGACTCGCAATTTGCACAATGCATACACAAGCGGCTGCGGCCCCTTCTCGTGATCCTACATGAGCACCACCTAAATGGCATAGTCACTTGCATCCGTCACCATGACGTACTCCTTGGATGAATTCAAATACACAAGGACCAGAGCGTCACACATTGCAGCCTTGAGCTCTTCGAATCTCTTATGCTCCTTCTCGTCCAAGACCCATTGGTGCTCCTTTCGTAGCAGCTAAATCAGCAGCACACCCTTCTCTGCGTACCCCCGGATGAATATTTTATAGTAATTGACAAACCCCAGGAAGATCTGGATGCCACGCACGCACTTTGGTGTCAGCCGTTGCTTCACTACTTCCACCTTCTTTGAGTCCATGCAGAGGCCCTTGGCGCTCAATATGTGCCCAAGGAAATCCACCTCGCTCTTCTTGAACACACACTTGGAGAGCTTAGCAAACAACTTTTCTCTCCAACACATGCCGATGATGTTGCTCATGCTCTTCTAGAGGTTGGGAGTAGATGAGGATATTGTCAACGAACACCACCACAAACTCGTCAAAGTGAGGGTGGAAGATCCTCTTCATGAGACTCACAAACGGTGCAGTAGCATTCGTCAACCCAAACGGCATCACAATGTACTCAAAATGGCCGTACCGTGTCCAAAATGCAGACTTCTCCGCATCCTGCTCCGTAATCCGGATCAGATGGTACCCAGAGCGCAACTCAACCTTGCTGAAGAACTGTGCTCCCCTCAGCTGGTCAAGTAGCTCCTCGATCCTTAGTAGCGGATGTCGGTTCTTGATCTTTGCGTTGTTTAGTGCACGATAGTCGAGGCACATTTGTAGCTCCCTTATATTCTTCTTTACAAAGAGGATTGGTGAAGCGTAGGACGGCATAGTTGGTATGATGAATCCCTATTCCTTTAGCTCCTCCAACTGTTTTTTCATCTCACCAGGCTCATCATCTCTCATGCGATTATCAGCCTGCACCATCGGAGCTGCTCCGGGAACCATCTCAATTCTATGGTCAATGTCCCGCTTCGGTGGTAAACCCTTTGGCATCTCAACAGTAAATACGTTAGAGTAGCTGTCCAACACTCCCTTGACGCCTTCTGTCAGCTATGACATTGGTGCTTTCTGCTACTCTTCTTGTTACTATGCCTAAACTGCTAACAATTCCACCTCTTCAGCCGCTTTCTTCTATCGCACCCACACCAGGTACACTTGGTCCCCTTTGTGTTCAGAGCACTTCAGCTGCACGTAACTCAACCGTGGCACCTTACAAGCCTTGGAGTCCTTTGCCTCAGCCCATAACAGCAAAGTGATCTACTCTACGCAATTCTTCACTTTCACCTGGCTGCGCACCCAATCCACAACAGGATTCCACCGGTGCAGCCAGGTATGCCCCATAATTGTATCATAGGTATCCATTATGCACGTGCAAAAGTTCACCTTGCATGACAGCTTGCCTAGATGTACCCTCAAAGGCTTTCGAGATTGTCCGCACTCGACATCCCCTTGTACCAACTTGGCCCTGGTTGGTTTCCCACGTAGCCGTGCAAGCCTCAACCTTTTAACGGGCTTGCCGCTAAAAAGTGAGTGCTGCGCAGCGCAATCCAGAAATGCTCTGATTTGCCAGCAAGTATGGTGCCCCTCGCCGTCTATAGAACCAGCTCATGAGATTACAGCTTTCAGGAGGATTCCGAAAATGCTCAGGCTTCCTGTGCTCCATAGCAATACACTCTGTAGCTCCTTAGTTGTCGAAGGACTTTAAGATCTAGTATTTGCTGATGCGGATGAAGCTTTCTTAGGAGTTGGTTGTCCGCCACACAGTGCTGGTTGCCATTTTCCTGCTCCTTCATCTTCCCGTCTTTCTTTTGGTGTTCTCGCTTTTCGTAGATCCAACAATTTCCACCACACGGCTTGCTCTGTTGCTGGCCTCCTTGTTCTACGTTGATCTCCATGGGGTCAAGTTGCTTCTGCTATGTTCAACACTGAAATTTCTCCTAGTTCTCGTGGAAACCCCCTTGATGGTAGCGTAATGCGTCAACACGCTCAGAAGTGGCCACTAGCGCCTTGAACTCCGTGATACCACTTAGTGCCAGCATATGCTAAATCTCTACCTTCAAGCCGTCATGGTACTTGTCAACCATCTTTGGCTTGCTCATGTTTTCAATCTCCGAGCACAATACCAAGAAACAGCATGTGTACTCTAGGAGTAAGCCAGTCTGCTTTAGCTGCTTCAGCTTGTTGTGTACAACCATGGAGGTGTTCATGAGATCGAACCAATCCCTGATGGCTTGCTCAAACTGCTCCCATGTCGTCGGCATGCAAGCTTCGGCTTGCCCTGTGCATGGCTGCCACAACACTGCATGTTGCACAGGTTCGTTCCCACCTCCACCTCGAGTGGCGAGCATACTCAGCCTCCTCCACCACTTCAATGTTGCTCCGTGTAGCAGTGTCAGCGCAAATGACACACGCACAGCATCGTCCCCTAGAGGGTGACCCACAGCCCCAAAGTAGCTGTTCATCATGAACAGCAAGGTCAATACACTTGCACCCTTGAATGAAGGATTGAAAGGTTCCTGAGCCTTTGGCTTTGGTCTCGGCAAGCTCATTGACCGGGCCGCCCGAACCTGTCCAACGCTAGTCCCATCCCATAGGTCAACCATCTACCAATTCAGCTGCTCATTCTCTAGCATGAGGGCTCCTTGCTACTGTACGATGTGCCCGAGGGCCTGCTCCATGGCTCTGAATGATCTTTCGCTGTTGGAGATCCTTAGAAAACATTTGGCAGCATTCTGGCAACAACAAAAAAAAGGTTCGCCAGCAATTTGGCAGTCCAGGATAAAAATATGATGTCTTCGAAGTGCATGGGAGTCACTCGTCATCTCTCGCGCGTGCATGGTAGGCCATGTGGACGCTATGGAAATATAGAGAAGATTTCCAGAGGTTAGCTCGATTGTTGCATTTGAAGTCTGGTCCAGCAATCACCCTCTCGTTTAGCCTCAATTTTGTCCGGCATACTCCTTGCCTTTCGCTCCTTAAAGTTTGGCAGGCTCCAGCATCGCTTCCACCCAACGTGTGGCTGTGGCTCTTATACCAGATGTGAGAGTGTATGCTATATGGAGATTAAGCCTTAGTGTGTGGATAGCACGGTCGCGGCGGAAAGATGGACGTGGAGAAGCTTGCAAGCCAGAATTGGGAAAACATAGGTTTTTAGGATAGTCAGAATGAACAAAGTACAACGCATTCATACTGTTCGGCCGGCCTGTCTTGGCCCTCGTCTACTGCTCTCCTAGCTTGTTGCAACAAGCTGCTTGAACCTGAATCCGGTGCCCTACTTGTACCAGATTCACTTGTCCACTTGCACTTGTCCTTGGTGTCCTACTTGCACCTTGTGCCTTGTGGGAGAAGTCCCTGGCCGTCGATTGTCCAGATCGATGGTCCGTCGTGTCTCTCCGCGGGCCATCGCGTTAGCCCGACGCCTCCCACTGTCAACGCAGGTGTGTCTCGGTGGTGGGTGTGGTTGCCATGTTGCGCATGCCACCGCAAAGTGCTGCGACCGACACGTGGTTGCAGCCACAATTCTACTTTCGCCATTGACTACGTCCCTCGTCGGAGGCTCCGGCGTGAGAACTCCTTGAAGGCTACCGTGAGCCACACACTATTTGACGAGAGGGGCACCGCCACCCTCGTGTGGCGTGTTCGGAACGCTGCAAGGGGTTACACGTGAACTAGCCCCCTAGCGCTGGCGTCATCTCCACGCCGGTGCTTGCTCGCGCGCTAACTCCTCCTCCTCTTCGTTGCCGCGAGCCATCGGGGTCGAGCCCGACCTCCAACAGATTTTTGTCGGAATACCCGACAATGGACAAACGACAAATGCCCTCTAAACTCTGTCGAGCCACGGATGTGCCAGAAAAGGATGGACACCTCTTTAGAAATGTACCCAAACCATTTAAGAGGAAATTTTGTAGTGCAAACGAGTTACCACTGAAATTAATCACACAATCACTTAGTCATGCTTAGACTGGAGCCTTCCTAGGATACAATAAAGCTTTGACACATCCTAGCACGCCATGAATTAGAAGAGCAATTGATACAAGCACACCAATAAAGGAGCTATCATGCCACTCGATTGCAAGCAATCTCTCTTTTCTACTTTATGAAAGCTTTTGATGGTAAAGACCACAGGTATAACTAATAAACGGCACATTCATGAAGTTAAATCGTTTTTATTGCATCGTCTCAACATTCATGCGTAGAGACATGTAGGTAGTTAACCTGTTTGGTTACGATTTTTTTTTTTGGTAATCAGACAGCCTTCTTGGCGTGTAGTAACTTGGATGGCTTGGTTATTTTGACAATCGATGATGTTGTGGACTTCAAGTGATGGGGAGGCATCGTGGTGTACATGGAGTGTGTGGTAGGGACTATTTCGGTCGAGCTACATGTCGGGAAAGACATGTCGTACTAGTATCTAAAAGGTGTTTTGATTAATTTTTTGCACGTCTTTTTGGCTTTGGCCCAAGTTAATTTACCTAAACATGTCCTTGTCCCTAAGTTGTGTCACGTTTGTGTTCCGTATTTTGTCCCTAGCCTCCCTCATGTGTGTGCGGCACATACAAGGAAATTACGACAACTTTGCGTGAGACCTCGGGTACAACACCGACATGTGCGATCAGTCCGCTTCGTGGATTGACTGCACACGTCGGTGCCGAAGTTCAAAGTTCGAAGTTTGAACTTTGAACTTCGAGCTTTGACAGTCGCGCACATGGCCAGGGTCAAGACGGACCTCTTCAAAAAGAGAACACTATGTCCTCGTGTCAAACATAGGTTTACTATTTTGTCCTTGTCTGTAATTCATGTTGCTCCACAACTATTTGTCTTCATGTTTTTCACTTTTTGCCTCAACCTTTTGAGTACTCGTGCGGTAAGATGTAGCAAGGTATCTTCTTTTTGGAGGCAGAATGACAAGGAACTCGACAAGCTACACAATAGCAACTCTGGGCGAGGCAATGACCGGATGATAGAAGTACACTGGGACAATGACACAAGTCATAGCAAGGGAACTCAAGTACAGAGCTTGGTCTACCATGTTGAGCTAATACCCCTTTCTTCTTAAGTGTGGATTATCTCCTAGCACCAACGTTTGGATGGAGGCTTCACGTACATGCTAGGCTTTTTTTTTCATCGAAGAAGCCCAGATATTGAACTTTCAATACATCCTCATCAATGTTTCCTTAGAAAGGTTGCATGGTTTACACCTATCTGCTCGAGCTCATGGCCATGGCGTACAACTAGATTGAGAAGAGCTTGAGTATTGGTGTACTAGGAAACATGTGTGAAGGTTGTAGAGAGTTCAGATCCAGGGACCTAAAAGAAGCCCTTGGTCGTTGGACGTGCTTTATACCACTCAGTTGAGCCATCTTGCAAAAATTTACTGGGTACATCCTCTGGGCCAGTATGACCTTCTGGCCAGTGGGAAAGTTTATGAGCTCAAACACGTCATGCTTTTACAAATGCACAAACTCACTTTCCATGGATGTCCCCCGCATGGAAGAAACCCACACATCTTGAGCCTAGCAAATCGTGGCAACTTTTGTGCTAAGGGGAATGGGTCAACGACTCCAAAGCAAGGAACAACACAGTTGGAGACACATCAAACTCGGCACAGTGGAACTCATCCGCATGGTGTAGTATCCGAGAATAGTGTTGGGGAGGAGGATACGAATAGCATTTCAATCAGTGGACTTGAAAGTCAGGCCAATAGCTTGAGGCTCAGGGTCGCCAAAGACGTCATTTCCAGGTGGCATGTGAGGCAAGTCATCATCACACGTGCAATGCGCGAACAGGATGGACACGAGCACAGGCAACAAAAAAATGAGACAACGGGAGGGGAGGGAAATCCATTTCATTCCAAAAGTGTGGAGCTCAAGTTTAAAGGGACTATAGATAGCTTGAGATTGTAGGCTAGGGAGGTCAATATGAGGGGGAGGGGGGGAGAAGTAGGTGAAGAATACACCACCAGGAAAGACAAAAGTAGAGAGACAACTAGCAGTGATGACACGGGTGGTGCAGAGGTCGGAGAAGATGATAAAATTGAAACAACCAGAAAGGAAACCACAAGTTGCGTGGACTTCCGAGATGATGGATTTGACGTCGGGGGATGAGGTGGCACAAAAAAAAGGAGGACGTTGAGGGGATATCATGGGCAGGGGTAACCAGGTCTAGATCGGTAGACCACCAAGTTGATTGAGCAAGGCCAAGGTGATCACAAAGGCAATACACCGGTACCATGCTCCAACACCTCCTCGAAGGAGAGCATTGCAAGACTCGATGATGCAATGATGAGCAGAGGGTCAAAAGTTTCCATGCCTTAGGCAAGGAGGATATGCCAAGAAACATGCAAAGGAGACGACTAGGGAAGAGCTATCCGTCAAACTGGTCCTTGGAGACCCACATGGTGATAACACTTTATCATAGGCGGGAAATACAAAAGTTAGCAACAAAACGTGACAAGCATTCCAATGAAACGTAGTGGCAAGGGAGAGGACCATGGGAAACATTGCTTCTTGTCCATGTCATGTAATGTACAGCCTCAAAGGAAAAAAAGGGGAGTTTCCAACCCAAAATTGAGAGAATGGGTGCCATCTCTAAGCGTGCAATTTCAACATTTGGTGGCACCATTTTGCTAAGGTGTAGAGGGATGTTAGGGCCCTTCAATCACTACAGGATATTCAAGGAAGCAAGATATGTGACTGATGAACTCGCTACTGCAATAAAAGTGAAAGGTGCAAAGCTCTCAACGACAAGTGCCTTCACCATTGAAAAGCCATGTTTCATTGGCATTGTAGACAATGTTGTCTGGCCAATATCAAAGACCTAGCACAAGTGGGAAAATCCATCAATGGGATGTAGAACAAAATGACCCAAGCTACCCAAGACATCATGAGGCAAAGGCCTTCTAACCACAACATGCACAATGTTCAGGGTGTGAGTGGTCACGTGCTAAGCAATAGGGAAGGAAAAGCAGTGTAGTCATCTTTGAAGATAGACAAGCCTGTCATAAGGGAAATGAATAGGGTAGGAGGATGGATCAAGGCCGATGGCAATCTGCACGGGCAGAAAGTGGTGGACGGAAGTCCTATGAACATGACACAAGGATGAAACAGAGGGTGTGATTTGAGGACGGTGAAGGGACAATGTGAGTAAGGGAAGCTAGAGAGAAAGGCGTAGGAAAAAAGAGAGGGAGAGAGAGAAAAATATAGGGGGGGAGAGAGAGGACAGCAACAAAGTCCCCGGACAATAGAGCGACCGGTGGAGAGAATTACCACCTGCGCCACGATTGGACACAAAGTCCATACTTTAATTATCAAGGCTGATCACTGGTAGCACGGCAAAATCAGGGCCAGGATCATATAACGCATCTGGTTGGAAGAGTTCACCACTAGGACCTAGAAGGCAAAGAACACAAATGTGGTGCATAGGTATGAACTCACAAGTGCTCATCTAGACATGACAAACAAAGTCAAGAAGGCTAAGTGAGACAAGAGGCCAACAATAGGATATCATGTGGTGGGTGGCTCTACAATTAATGATACAAAAGCAACAATGTACCGTGATTAAGGGGGGAACATGGATACAATAGAAGTACCCCATGGGTGGAACAGATGTAGACATGTGTTTAAGAGCTACAAGACGGTGAGGAAGCAAGGCCGACTACCAAAGCTCATCCATGGTATGACATGAGGCAAGGGCCATTGCAAATCTCCAGGTGGTGTGTCACATAGGGGTCAATTCTACAGATTTATAAGACAGTAAATGGCACTCTCACCTCCCAAGTCACGATGACGAAGCAAGTTGGAGAGACTTTGCTCCAGAATGAACTCAAACGTACGTCATTCATCATGGTGAGTACTGCCAAGCTAGTCGTCAAGACCAAGGTATGCCATCATGGGGCCAAGTCTGGTGGAAGTAGTGAGATGGTGGTGGACCAGAGTATGGCGGAGTGCGTGATGTTGCATGCCACTCGTGGGGAGTGGGGCCTGAAGAAAAAGAGAGTAGGGCTAGAGTTGAGACTCGAAAAGAGAGATGGTAGAAAGGCCCGAGCCCGTGCCAATGGGCATCCAGCGTGCATGCATGTAGGAGATGATGTGTGTGTTAGCATGGAGGTATGGGAATGCAGGTGGAGATTACTCGGGTGTCGTAGTTAGAACACTCAAATGTGCCAGGGGCCGATGAGACTTTGAAAGAGGCACAAGACACTGACGTTGCCTCGCCCTTGCCGTTGCCACCACAACCCTAGCCACAACAGCTGCTAGTATTCCAAGTAGCATGACCAACTTGGAAAGAGGTGGAAGTAACTATTACACTACTGGGGGGTGGGGAACTAGAACATGGCATTGATGGGGCATTAGGTGTAGTGGCCAACACAGTAGCGCATTGTAGCCGCTTATGTTGGAACTAGTTGGATGAAGCGCTTTGACATGTTCCTTCTTTATGTCCCCTCCGCATAGACACCCACGGCTCATGCTTGATAGCATCTAACAAAGTTGTTTGATGCGCCTAACCTTGGAGGATTGATTGATTTCACGGATTATTTCCCTTCTATTGACACCCTGTTGTCGTTTTGTAGCTACATTGATAAGGACAAGACCCATAGGAATGACATCCAAATTGGCCACGTCTTCCTCATTGGCAGTGTTGTAACAATGGAGATGAGCGGTAACCAAGGTTGTGTTTCTCAAAGCTTGAGTGAGACAGCACATAGCCCTCAACATGTACACATGTGAGAGAACTTGGGTTTGCCAACTATTGAATGAATTGTGCATGCCCATTTCCTACATCTCCCATTGGTATGACAACCTAAGCACAAAAGCCATTATACAAAGTCATGACATGCATCACTCTTGCACAAAGCATGACGATGTTGAGCACCACTTGGTACGCAAGTGTATTGCTGCCTGTGTCCTGTTCCTCTCGTGGGTCGATACACACTACAAGTGTGCTGAATTCCCGACCAAAGCACTTGGCATTGGTATGTTCAAATGTATGTTATATGCTCTTAGTATGACTCGTGCACATGTCTCTCATGGTTGGACATTTTGTTGCTCGTGAGTGTCCTCTTGACACTCTACAATGTATGTACCAATATTGTCATGCTTGGTCTCTACCGTGGTGTTGTGTGTGGGATTCTATGTCTATGAGTCATGGAGTGTTGGTAATTTTTGTCTTAACGCCATGTACCATTGACTGGATTCACGCCCACTATGCAAGCAAGCATCCCTCATCGCCATGCCTTTGCGCCAGGACAACTTGACCATTGTTGTGGGTAAGCAAGCCGGCTGCCATGGTTGTGCTCTCAATCATGGATGCAAGACTAAAGGTTAGTGGGCATCTGTTCTATAAGCATGGAGGCCCATGTGCCTTAACTGTTGTAGTTTTGGTGACCGTGCAGAAGTAGGAGAAATGTATGCTGCAGCATCTACTTCAGAATTATGTGGTCATTCTTATCGTGCTCAGGTCATGCCTTCCGTAAGTGTGGTGCTGTCAAATTTCTGGGTGCTAATACTGTTGGGGTCACACTGCTGGATTTTCTCTGAAGCAAACCATGTACAGTTAGTTTGGAGTGGTTTGGCTTGACCGCCTTGTGATTGAGGTGCAGGCGAGCTTGCTCTCGCCACCTCATCTACATACAATTTCAAGTGTTCCTTTATTGTGCATGGCTTCCTCATGCGTCCCCTTATCCTCTATTGTTCACTCTGTCATACGTTTCCACTCAAGCTGCTTCACCACAAAGTCAAAATTTCCCCTTGTTGCCATTTAACATCGCCACGTGATGATTCGGAGGGTCGGATTTAGGACGGGAAGATGGGAAAAACTGCATTTTTTTTATTGAAAAAGAGCACAAAAAAGGCAAGTGAACAAATTTTTTGTGACATTCTTGGCCCAAGGTGCAAAGAGTACGTTCGCAAGTAGGCAAAGTCCCTTAACGTGTGGAACCACTTTATCACTCGAATAAACAACCTAAAAAACTGGCATGAACCTCACCATCACTTACTATTGTTGAAGTGACCGGGTCCATTTAGAACCTAGTTCAAGCTAGTCTTGTTTAGAACATTCAGACGTGGATAGATGCATATGATTGTTCTTGAACCGGTGTGTTAACTACCCATTGTTCATGAAGGACGGGGTGGGCTCCCTCCAGGAGTTCGAGAACACGTTTTAGGAAAAGCCTTAGGTCGACCCATTGCCTGGACGAGGAAGTGAGGTCGTCCTGGCTTCAAGCTCCTTGTAAATGTGATTGGTTGAGGGCCTAGATGACAGAGTTACGTCTGACAAAGTCCCGAAAGTGCTTTTGTCGTGCTGTGTCAGCCGGCTTGTAGGCTGCCGAATTCCAGGCGCAGTGTCAGACCTTCAAGCCATTTGAGGAAGCGCGAAGTACAAGTTCAAGGTCGATTTCCGCGTTATATGGGTACTGTTTGGTAAGGTCTCATCGAGCTCGATTGGGTCCTGTTTAGATGACCCATTTGTTGGCGAATGACGTAAGCACTTATTTCATAGCATTTTTCCCTCGCTTTCTGTCTCCTTTGAGGAGCGCGAAGTTTGACATCAAACTCAACTTTTTGACTCAATACTGCATACTTGGGAGTGGGGTTTTGTTGTAAAGTTTTGCCTCGTAGCATTCTCTCACGTACTTGGGGTCATAGACGCGCAGCCGTGCAAGATGACAGCACGTAAAAAACAATCGTCTTTTTTGCGAGTCACGCAAGCAAAAAGTGCAGAATGGCTCCACGAAGGGATCATCTGTTGTGCCGTGTTGGCGTGCTAGGTCGCCGAAGCGCGTGATAGCAACTGCCCAACGGGTTTTGACTCTTTTTCCTACTTTATTTGTATTCTTTAATCTCAAAACATCAATCGGTTGAGGCTGATATTGGCTTCAATTTGCATTCGAGCACCTGAGATTCACCACCTGAAACTTTAGCCAGCTCAGCTGGCAATCGTTGGGGACAGCGTGACGAGCGCCAGCCACTGCTGCGGCGCTGGGGAGGCAGATTTGATCACCCACGCTTGCCATGGCCTTCGAACATGACCATGGCCCAAGGCCGCCGGAAAGAACCAGGGAGTGCACAGCGCACCGCGGCCTGCCGCGTTTCTCCGCCATGTCTCGCATGCACATGCTCAAAGGCAGGCGTTTGGCGGCCTGGAACGCAGCACCATCACCACCAGTAGCAGCTTGGCGACACGACCACCATCCGCAACCATTAGACACGGCGCCACTGTCAGTCTGATGCAGACAGACGAGAGGATCTCTCAACCACGCATATTCACTTCACGCTGGCAAGAACAGAGCGAATCTCGCTGCGGTTGGTACCAACCAACCTGATCCCCTCCGCTTGCACTCCCGCAGGCGTATCCTACCTACGTTTTTCCACCTGCCCCTCCCGTCTCAGCTCGCCCCCTCTCTGCCCCCATCGCTCTCTACCCTAGCGGTCAAACGCGAACTCCCTTCGACACACCTACACCGGCGCCCCTCGCGCCGACCATGGCGCAGAAGTGCTCGTTCCATCTTCCACAAGATCCGCGGAGGGTAGGAACCCCACAGAACTGTTTGCGCGGGCAGCGCCAACCATGTCGCTGCCACGCTTCCTCTCCCCGCACCTCCGCCTCCCTCGCGTCGACCTTCTGCCTCCTCTCCCTCCTCCTCGTCTCCCAACACATGCCGCCTTTCTCAGTAGCCAGCGCAGAATCCACTCGTCACCCCGACGTCAGAATCGCCAGCAGCGATGACAGCAGCTGCAGCAGCTGCAGCGGCGGCCGCACCCGCCGCCCCTCTGTGTCTCTGTCCTCCCTCTTCGAGTACGGCATGAGGAGTGGCGGCGAAATGCGGAGGCTAGTTGAAGACGCTCTGAGCGATTCCCCTCCCTCTACCTCTCCGTCTTCTGCTTCCTCTTCTTCTTCCTCCGCGGCCTGGGGCTCGGGCACGGCTGCGTCTACCTCTTCCAGCTCGGATTCACCCACAGCTCACTCCGGGCGGCAGCGCCGCGGGGGTAGAGGGAAGGGGAAGCGAGGGAAGAAGGGCAAGCGTGCAGTGGAAGTGGGCGCGTTGCCCGGCTCCTCTGCCGCGGGCATGAAGATGCGCCAACGCAGAGACGGAACCGGCGCCGGCACCGCCTCCGGTGGCGCCGGAGGGGGAGGAGCTGCTGCCTCCGTCCCGGCATCGGCATCCTCATCCACGGGTCAGAGTCCGCCCAAGACTCAGTTGATGAAGCATCGCAACGGAGGACGCGGACACGGGAAAGGGAAGTGGGGGGGGAGAGGGGCAGCAGGAGGAGGGGTCCCGCAGCAGCAGCAGCAGCAGCAGCAGCAGCAGCAGCAGCAGCAGCAGCAGCAGCAGCAGCAGCAGCAGCAGCAGCAGCAGCCGGGCTCGGGCCTTAGCCCAGGCTCGACAGGTAGCACAGGTGGAGGCGGCGGTCGTGGTGGTGGCTACCCCAACACCAACACCAGGCCCGTGTGGCGTGGTGCGGTGAACGGCAGCAGCAGCAGTGGCAGTAGCAGCGTGGAGCGCGTCACGCTGGCCGCCGGGCCGGGATCCAAAGCAAGATGCTTAGACGGCAGGTGGGTGGGCTGACACGCACAGTGCGCCGTACACGGATGTGAAGGCCGGCGGTTGATGAGTTTGCGTCGAATCCCAGCCACCCCACCTCACTCGCACTTGTCAGGCAATGCAAGTGTTTCCTCGTTTGACCTGTGGCGTGTGCGGTGTCAGCCTTTTGAGGGGAGTAAGGGGATTCAGAAGGCGCAAGGAGGATCGAGGAGGATGTCGTCGCAGCAAGCAGACGGCTGTCGGATGTGTGTGTGTGTGTGTGTGTGTGTGTGGGGTGGTGGTGGTGGCCACAGTTCCCGCGCAAGCAGCCACATGCGTTTCCGTTCGTTGTTGTTGACTCTTGACGTGTGGTGTGGTGTGCGTGGGCTTTGTGCCGTGGTGGATAGTGTGAGCTTTGGCAGCATGCTGCCAACATGCTGCCTTACGGCATGGACAGACGTCGGCTGTTGGTGGGATAGAAGTGGAGCAGGGGTGTGTGTGTGTGTGCGTGCGTGCGTGCGTGCGTGCGTGCGTGCGTGCGTGCGTGCGTGCGTGCGTGCGTGCGTGCGTGCGTGCGTGCGTGCGTGCGTGCGTGCGTGCGTGCGTGCGTGTGTG
>SZWC01000040.1:277588-288105 GCA_023375785.1 Penium margaritaceum | reverse complement strand
TTTTGTTACTCAGAAACGCGCGCGCCAGAGTTAGCGCCAGAAAGCAGCTGAAAACTGATAATGACTGATTAGGAATGAAGAATGAACAACAATGGGAGACCCCTCCAAGTTCTAGGCCCCCCCCCAGCTCTGTAGAGCTTGTTACTCAGTTCATCAGCCAATCAGAAAATAGCTCAGTTCAGGCTGGCAGGTTTTCTCGGTGAGGCCTGCCAGGCAGCCGACAGCCCAAAACCCGGGCGTCGTCCGTTTTGCCTGAAAACTGGACCATACCATAATACTGACGCTGCGAACGCAGCCGTGCGGTCAGAATCTGCTAGAAAAATAGTAAAGAGGAGTTATGGCAGCCTAAACCCAGATAGTGCCCACAATGGTTTATGCTGCCAAACAGGGCCATGCAACATGCAACTGGGACCCTAGGCAGTGCATGACAATGCAGACGCGATGGGACGCGCTGGACGCATGCCAGCAGTAACTGCGGTGTCAATGAACACCGGCAGCACGACCGCCGAGGAGGCCTGCCGATGGAGCTGAGCGCGTCGCCGGAGAGAGGAGGCTCCAGCGAACAGCGAGAAGACCTCAGCGCGCGTCGGCTCCACCGGTGGACACTCCATCAGCGTCGAGTCTCGCCGTCAGTCATCTGCACGCCGATGTACACAAGCCGGGAGGACACAACAGAGCACAATGAGAGATGCGAAAAAACCAACACACTCCCCCATGACCCACAAGCAATCACCCCACACACATGCAATCTTATGAGAACGAGAGACTGGATAGATGCACTCAACCGGGGTCATGGGGACAAATGAGACCAATAGCATGAACAACAATTTTGAAGACGCTTCAACAGAGTGCCTTGGTGAGGAAGTCTGCTCTTTGAGAACGAGTGTCCACCCATGCAACTTGGACGATGGCGGCGGCAATGCATTCACGGACAAGGTGATGCTCCACATTGATGTGCGTAGTACGTGAATGATGCATGCCATTGTTCTCGGCAATGGCCTTGGTGCTTTGATTGTCACAACGGAGAGTGATGCAACGAATGGGGACACGCAAATGCTGGAGAAGACGACAGAGCCAGACAGCCTCACACGTGCCTGCGCCAAGTGCAACATACTCAGCCTCAGCTGTGCTGCGGGCAACACATCCCTGTTTGCCACTTTTCCATGAGACCACAGTTCCACCAACCGTGAAGATGTAACCTGTTCGACTGCGTGCATCAGAGTCATGCGCCCAGTCACTGTCAGTGAAGCCATCAACCACAAGAGAGGGTTAAGCACGAAAGAAGAGGCCAACACGT
Source organism: Penium margaritaceum (assembly GCA_023375785.1). Lineage (NCBI taxonomy): Eukaryota > Viridiplantae > Streptophyta > Zygnematophyceae > Desmidiales > Peniaceae > Penium > Penium margaritaceum. Next base: position 286,808 of record SZWC01000040.1, on the reverse strand, counting down.
GGTGTGGAGAGAGCATAGCGAACAACTTGCAGGACAACCTCCAAATGTCGCTTACGTGGACACCGGGAGAATTGAAACAGAAAGATGACTGCAAAGGCCACATCAGCACGGGTGGTGGTGGCAAGGTACATTAGTGACCCTATGACTCAAAGATAGTCAGTCACCTCAACTGTCTCGCCTAGCTTGGAGAGATCCAGGGACTTCAGTAGTGACTTTCCAGTGGGAGTCATGGGTGTGGAGGCGGAGGGAATGGCAGTGAGTAGTGGGCCGAACCGCTCCCCCAGGCTGCGGAGATACGCGGCCTAGTGTACATGGAGAGTGCGACGTGCACAGTCCCGCTCGAGCTCCATGCCCAAGAACATGCGGGCCGGGCCCAAATCCTTCATCTTGTAGGCTGCCTGGAGAAGGGACTTAGTCGCAAAAACTACAGCAATATTGTGAGATGCAATGAGAAGATCATCAACATAGACCAGGATGGCAACCAATGGCTGTAAAGGGGGACTGAGAAACAGGGCGGGGTCCACTGGACTCCTCCTGAAGCCGCCTTCTCCAAGGTTGCTGTGATATCTTGATTCCAGCAACGAGGGGACTGTTTGAGCCCATAGAGGGCCTTGTGCAGCTGCCACACACGGTTCGTACCATCCGAGAAACCGGGTGGCTACACCATGTAGATCTCCTCATCCAGCTTGCCGTGCAAGAAGGCATTGTTGACGTCCATTTGCTCCAACTCCCAGTCATGCTGAGCGATTAGGCTGAGCAGCGCCTTGGCAGTAGTATAGCGGCCAACAGGTGCAAACGTCTCACCGAAGTACACACCAGGGATCTGGGAGAACCCTTTTGCAGTGAGAGGTGCTTTGTACCGCTCCACAGTGTTGTCTGGGTTGAGTTTGCGTCGATACACCCACTTGGCCGCAACAGCTTTGCGGCCTGGGGGTAGATCCACCAGTTCATACACACTGTGCTCTGATAGTGCATCGAGTTTAGCCTTCATGGCATGTTCCCATAGAGAGGAGTCAGCAGCTGCACGTGCTGCCTGCACAGTCACAAGTTCAGGCGGGAGTGGAGAGAGGCCGGCCATGGCAAAACACGAGGCAACATACCCCGCAACGAACGACGAGAGGGCGGAGTGAAACTCGTGCTCAATTAGGGAGTAGCCAAGTGCAGTGCTGGGGTGTACAACGGAGGCCGCGACAGACAGGCCAGAGGTCACAAGGCCAAGGGCGCGAAGGCCAGGGTCACCAGAGACCACATGATGGGGATGGAAGGGGAGTGCACGGAGACGACCCCCACGTGTGTAGGGTGACACGGGGTGGAGCAGACTTGGTACAGGTGGACTGGACTGGTGAGGTGGGGTGCGCAGAAGAGGAAGGGTGTGCAGCGATGGTGGGATAGGCTGGTTGCACAGTAGCGGCTGGAGCGGGTATAGGAGCAGGAGAAATGGGGTGTGTAGTGACAGTAGGAGAAGTGGGGTGTACAGCAGGAGTGGACGAGAGGGGAGACATAGAGACAGCGGGAGAAGCTGGGTGCACACTCGGAGAGGGGGGAGGAGGAGCGACGGCCGGAGAGGGGGTTGAGGGACGCGCCGAGGGAAGAGGAGAGACCCTAGGGGGGGGAAGAGGAGAGACACCAACAGGGGGAGAAAGACCACACCCATCCCGACCAAGCGGAGGGAGAGACCCAGTGAAGCGGGAGACGTCGCATTCGAACAAGTGTTCAAAGAATAGGGCATCCCGAGACTCAATGACGCGACTGTGGGAGGGATCCCAGGATCGCCAAGCCTTTGAGAAGGGAGAGACACCAAGGAAAAGGAACAGGCGACCACGGGGGGAGAGTTTGCCATCCCTGTGGTCGACAGGGAGCCACATAGAGGCAAGGCAGCCCCAGACGCGTGCAAGGCGCAGGTCGGCGCGCCGACCAGTCCAACGTGCGAAAGGAGTGACAATGTGGGGGAGGGGACCATGAGGGACCCTGTTCCACACCCACGTCTTGTAGGACATGGCCTCAAAGGCAAAGAGAGGAGACTGACCAGACTCAGCAAGGAGGGCGCGCACACCGTCAGCAAGTGTCCGATTCCAGCATTCGAGCACCCCGTTCTGCTGGGGGGTGTAGGGAGCGGTGCATTCAATGCGAACCCCACGAGACTCAAGAAAGCGGGAAGTGGGACCAAGAAATTCCCCTCCACGGTTACTGCGAAACACACGTAGAGGGCGGAGACAGGCGCGTTCGGCCTGTGGAAGCCAGGCCTCAAGGAAATTAGTAACATCACTCTTGTGACAGAGAGCAAATACCCAGCGATACCGGGAGAAGTCATCAGTCAAGCAAAGAACGTAACGACCAAGACCGCCCAGGAATGTGTGGGGCAAGGGACCCATCACGTCAGCATGAACAAGGTCAAGAGGGTGAGAGGAGGTAGACTCAGAGGTAGAGAATGGGGAGCGGTGCATTTTGCCAGAGGCACATTCGAGACAGTCGGTGGAGCATGGGAGTGCAAAGGTGGCCGGATCGAGGCCCACAGCCGGCTGAAGGCGCAAGAGGCGCTGAATGGCAGCAGTGTGAAGATGACATGGCCAACGATGCAAGAGGGTAGCATGAGCAAGGGACAAGGAAGGTGCCACATGAACGAAAGCAGAGGCAGCGGAAGACGAGGGAAGGGACAGTGGCACACGAAAGAGACGGTCACAACGCACACCGCGGAGAACAACATGGCCAAATGAGCACCGAGAGATAGAGGCAAGACCGCGACTGGACAAAAATTCCATGCCTTGATCGTCAAGGGTGGTCACAGAGAGCAGACTGACCTCTAGGTCAGGGACATATAGCACGTCAAGGAGATACATGGTGCCACCAGGGCCAACAAATTTGATGACACCAACGCCATGAACGGGGAGAAGCTGGCCAGAGCCAGTGCGGACAGAGCGAACAGAGCCAACGGGACCAAGGGAGATAAAGGAGGAGCGACAGGAGGTCATGTGATGGGTGGCCCCTGAATCAATGATCCAGAGGCCAGGGGAGACACGAGTGGTAGGGAGCACAAGGCAGACAATAACAGAGCCATGTAGCGACATGGACGAGGCTGTGCCAAGACGAGTGGGGAATGTGTGAGACTGCCAATCCTCAATCCAGTCACAAGCATCAGACAGGTCCCCTTGCACCCCACCAGACGCTGCACCCCGAAGGTTGGCATCAGTCTCACATGCAGAGATACGACACAGGCCACCCACACTCTCACCTCCCTGAGAGCGGAGGTGGATAAGCTCAGCGAGGCGGCACTCAAGGACACTCTCCTCGTCACGACGGTCAGAGGAGCGATCAGAGGAGCGGTCGGAGGAGTGGTCGGACAGATGCCCGTCGTCCCGTGGCGAGGCGGGTGCCGAGTAGTGCAAGGAAGGTGGGCCATAGTAGGGAGGACCGCCACGGGGTGGGATCCAACCCCACGTACTGGTAGGTGAGGGAGACAGCTGAAGTGGTGTGGATGTAGTGGAGAGGGCGGAGGTTGAGGTAGAAGAGGACGGAGACGCCACGGACACTGTTGCACCTGCAGAAGAGGATGTGAGCCCAGTGCGTGCCCAATGAGCATGCATGGAGGACGCCAGGCGGACATCATCATGGGGGGCCGGGCGCAGAATGGCTAGTGGCTCCACAGTTCCAGCAGGTGACCTCGGTGTTGGTGGTGGCGCCAGAGGAGGATTTACCACCACAGCCACCCCCACGTCCTTTGCCCCCACCACGGGCCCCACCGCGGTTTGAGCCACCACCCCCACTGCAGGAAGCTGCCTGGGTGGAGTTAGAAGCTGGAGATGCAGTGGAGGATGAGGAGAGAGTGGCAGCTGCAGCAAAAGGGGAGGAGGTGGGCACTGCAGCGAGGGCAGCGCGATGCATGCGCTTGTTCTGTAGACTGTTCCAACAATCAGTGAGGCGGGAGGCAGTGAAATAAAAGAGCAGTCCAATCCTTGGGGGTGTGTCCGTAGGGAGTGGTGAGGAGGCAAGACGCTCAAGCTCTATCTGTGAGACATGCAGGTAAAGATCTGAGAGCTTAGGGATCAGTCCAGCAACAATGGATAAGCAGGCGGACAGAGGGCCCGGGGCGGCCTTGCCAAGGTTGCGCAACAAGAGCAAGCTCCGTGCCCAGTACTCGTCGGCTGTCTCATCAGCCCACATCTGCAAGGTGTTGAACTGTATGGTCAGAGCACTCTGAGCTGCATGCCCAGTGACCGTTTTGCGGGGACGGATGACAACGTATGCACCGACAGGGTCAGCAAGGGTGCCGTGGATGGGGTCTGCATTGTACGTACCAATGTCGTCGAGTAATTTCTCTAGGCCAGCAGTGATGAGGGCACGGACAGCACGGGCTGCCTCTGCTAGCTGAGGGACAAATGGTGCCTTTGCGGGTGAGTAGTACTCCCACAACAGTTCCCCTTGGGTCCACGCGCTAAAGCGTGTCTCCCAAGAGGTGAAGGTGAGTTTGGATGTAAACTATGGTGGTGGATTCTCGAAGTCCTTCTGTCGCATGGGTAGGAGTACCCGAGCTAAGGCAGCTGCCGAGAGAGCAGGAGAGGAAGAGTTGGGAACAGCACCATTGGGGGGCACAGAGGAGTCAGCCGATGTAGTATCGTCGGCTAGAAGTACAGTCGCAAGAGCAGGTACGGTCCGCAGACGCTCTATGACAAGAGTCGCTACCGTGGTGGCTATCTCATGCTGTGCCTCACCGTTCCTATGCAGTTCATCCTCAGCCTTGCGGCGAGCCGCCTGTGCCTCACTAAAGAGCGGCTTGAAGAGCCTCTATGGTTTCTTCTGGTCCTGGCATGCTGAGAGTATGCAAGGGAAGAGTGAGGGAGAAGTGATGGATGAAACATGTAGTGCAGGGTGCAGAGTGAAAGAGCTCACTGAGCTAGTTCCGAGGTAGCAGAGAGAAGAGGGGTGCCACCACTGCTGTAATCAAGGAGAAGAGAACAGCAACCCACCCGGCGATCGCCACTGTGAGGCAGAGAAGTCCAGTCACTGTGGCTCCCGCCACGGCTGCAGATGCTGATGCAACCAGGACACCCGTAGTGACGTGCGGCGTGAGCTCTCGCTGAGTTCCGGTGGGGGTCAGGACCGCTGATGCAGTAGATGCGCGGATGGTGGTGACAGCAGCTGCAGTGGAGTCAGGAGCAGATGAGGCGGCAGTAGCCACGGATGTTGCGGCTGTTGTGATCAGAGTGGCAATGTTGGCTGTTGTAGTGGCAAGCAGCACGAGAGAAGCTGCTGTATGTGCTTAGGCTTTGGCTGCGCGACCCATCGCTGTCTGAGTGGGGGCCCTGCACGCGCGAGCAGTGGCAGCAAAGGTTGCTGCGGCCCCTGCGGTTGCGTCAAGAATGGCTCCTGCTAAGCCACTGGATTCGGTGTGCATTGGGAGAACAGTGATCACACCAGGCACCTCAGGAGGGGATGATGGCCCAGCAGTTGTAGCTGTGGCAGGTGATGTGGTGTTGGAGGCAGATGCCGCACTGGATGACTGTGGGCCTGCGGGTGGTTACATATTTGACCGAGGAGGTGGGGACGAAGGAAGGTCATTGGCCGTATAAACTGACGGTTAACTTCTGCCTCATGTGCAGCTGCCTCCCTCTCGTCCAGTTCAGCCAGTTCGTCGTGCCAGTAGGCCAAGTCAAGCATGCGGAGCCATAGAGGTGTGTCGGTGTCAGGAGGAGAGGGAGGATCAGAGGGTCGAGGGTCCTCCCACCCGTCGTCGGTGTGACGCGCTGCTGTTCGAGGAGAGTCAAGCTCCTCGTCTGGGGGACCGTCAAGAGGTGGCCAATCCAGCGTGGCAACTCAAGGAGGGCCGAGGACGGCAGAGATACTAGGTAGAGGGGCACGATCAGTCGCGGGGTACTGAGTGGTCAAGAGTGACAGAGAGGACTGTGGCACTTGTGAGGATAGCCGGCAAGGAAAGGGCGAAAGAAGGAGCCCCAGAGCGGCTGCGGGCAGTTGCCCGTCAATGCGTGACCGCGTGAGCTTAGAGCAGCCAAGGGTTGTGGAGGGCGACCTAGAAGTGCCGAGAGAGCTGAGGTGCGCTAAGACAGTGCAGATGTCAATGGGCCGGGTTTGAGCGTGGCCAAGAGTGGCTGTGATGCCTCCGGACTGAATAGAGGCGACCAACGGGCTGCCAAGAGAGTACGCGTCCACGGGTCGTGATTGGCGGGTGTGTGTGCGGCCTCGTGCAGCTGCTGCAAGCGGCTCTGAGAGGAGGGTTGCTACACTGCTTGCTGCTGCTACTCAGTAGTGAGGGTCGTGAGACGAGAGTCACCTGCTGAGGTGATTTTGGGTGGCAAAGAGAGCCATGGGTGCGTGAGTTGCGCCGAGATGGAAGCCGAGGATAGACAAGCTATGGATGAGACTCTCACATGCTCTGATACCAGCAATTACTCAGAAGCTTCCTAGAGTGAATGAGGAAAGGCATGCAGTCATGGACAAGGGCCACACGACACCATGGATGCAAGAAAAGCTTGCCTTCTCTTACTCGGACACAAAAACAAGACAAATGGAGCGAGGGGGAGCGAGCGAGAGATAGCAACCGGTGAGCGTTCACTTGCCTTGGGCATCACACCCAAGCGAGCACATGCTGCCACCCGGGAGTCGAGCCCGACCACTCGGCATAAAAACCGAACGGCGGCTACTCACCGATGCACAGGCGAACCCGGCACGGTGGCTCCCAAGGATCAGCACCCGGGAAATGCAGCTCCCCCATGAAACACTCAAGGCAAGCAAACATGATGCAAGGCACGGCAGTAAGAGTGTTCGAGCCCTAGCACCTTCCCACATGAGATAAGAGTCAGGTCATGGCCACACAAGTGCCAGAGTGCACTCCTGGATACAGGATGCCAGAAACGCCGGTCACAGTTGGTTTGCTTGACGTCTTCCCAGGTAAGGCCATGTCAGCTTAATCTGTACATGTGTGTGTATGGAGGGGAAGACAAGAGGGCAGAGAGATGTGAGTGGCCAACGAACTTCAACAGCCCTTGCCCTTCCCCTTGCCCTTCCCACGACCCTGGGAAGCAAGGGCAGAGGCAAGGGAGGACGAGGAAGAAGCGGCGGAGGTGGAGTAAGATGCAACAGAAGAGGAGGGTGCAGCAGGAGTGGTGAGTGCAGCAACACCTGTGACGGCAGAGCGATGGAGAGGCTTGTTCTGCAAGCTAGTCTACCAAGTAGCAAGGCGCTCGGACACGAAGTCTCAAAGAGCACCAATCCCAAGCGGCGACCTGGGCGGGACCGGCTGCGAGGCAAGGCGCTGCAACTCATTAGCTTTGACGTCGCGAAGGAGATCAGACAGCTCAGGAATGAGACCGTTGACCATGGTCAGAATGGCAGAGAGTTGGCAAAGTGCTACGTCTTCAAGCTCACGAAGGAGCTTGAGACCCTGAGCCCAATAGGCATCGGTGGTCTCATCAGCTCACATGAGGGGCGTGTTGAGTTGGATCGTAAGCGCGCTCTGAGTGGCTTGGCCAGTGACGGTGGTACGGCGACGCAACATGGCATATGCGCCAATAGGGTCAGCAGGGGGGTGCCCTTTCTGCCTGGGCAACAGTGTGCTGCCCGAGCTGTGGGGCAGCTTCGGAGGGTGGCCTTTCTGCAATATGACTGGTATGCTCGCAGAATCGCAGACTATGGGATGGCCTGAACTTAGGCCCTAGAGGTTTGAGGCAGTTCAACTATGCGATGCAGAGATCTTGTGAGTGTGTTAGTTTGCACTCTCACTGGCAACCGTCTTTTCTTACCCTCTTGCTTCCCCCCTCTCCCCTCTGGTATTCTGAGTTGCTCTTCACTGAATTGTTGGCAAGGATGCGTGATTTCACTGAAGCAACCACAATGGTGGTGGCTGCGTGGCATTGTCCCTTAAAACTTGTGATGTACCTGCTCCCTGCCCTCTTTTCATACGTGACAGGTCACATGCGGGGAATCATGGGGGGATAGCATTTGTTCCAAGTAGTAATCAAAGGGCAGAAATAGTTGTTGACATGAAGGCTGTCAAATGCTATTTTGATAAGTCTGGTCCCCATACAATCTGCCATTTCCACTGGAAATGCCTATCCAAGTTATATGACATCATGTGATCCAAGTCTAAGCTAGAATGGTATTAATCTGTTTGACATCAGTCATGAAGTCAGAGAACTATCTTAGACCAGTTATGACCTATCCTTGGAGTGAAGTGTGCTTCCACCCTTGAAACCAATGGTTGTTGTTTCAAGGATTAGGCTACGAGTAAAGCCAGAAGATCAAAATTTGTCGAAATCTCAGTAGCACTGGTGTTTCAATGAGGAACCCTCTTCAGTCAGAAGACACACCTGCACACAATGTAGGTGTACGAATAGTAAGGTTCTATCAAAGAGATGAGGATAGAGGATCCTGGTGTGAGGGAGAGCGAGGGGAATAGGAAGCACAAGCCAAGCATGCAAGAGGCAAAATGCCATGGATGTTGGAGGAGCGAAGAGTCGCAAAACAACAGGTAACAAGCGAGAGAGCAGGTAGGTTCCAAAGGAGGAGCTAGCGGGGTGACGAGCGGGCGGACGGTGAGCCCATCCTTGCTCGCACCCACGCAGAGTGGGAGCCAAACCTCGGACCTCACCCTCGCATTATGCTCACACATGCGACCCAGCAAACCCGGGAAACAACCCAGAAACGAAATTCACACAGCCCCACTAGGAAACCTAGTGTCAATAATAAATCGGGTTATGCAAGCCTGTGCTCGAGATAATCCTCATGCATCTTGTGAATGTGGCTCTGGATGATCTCCTTCGGAGTTGGCACGTAGGCGGTGACATTAGCGCCAGTGTCACTTCAACATCAATCACCTGCGTCAGTGTGATGAGTGTGCAGTGAGGCAAGAGGTCACAACAGATTTGTGGGACACAAACCAACAAGAGAAAGGTAGAATCTTCTTAGGTTCATAAGTTCCAATGTGGAGGGAAAAAGAGCAATTCACAAGCTTGCAGCATACGTAGTTACTGCAGGGTGACACATAAGGAAGGGTCCGTTTGCACCAAACTGGCCCAAGAACCACAGTCTTGTTTGTAACTATGTACACACACATCGAACGCAACATCATCTCTTCCTAAGGATGCAAAGTCTCCAGTTGGACATAACATCATACACACACACACACACACACACACACACACACACGCGCGCGCGCGCACGCGCGCATGCACGCACGCACGCACGCACGCACGCACGCACGCACGCACGC
>SZWC01000040.1:261193-276193 GCA_023375785.1 Penium margaritaceum | reverse complement strand
GAGGAATCAGACTCACTTAATTTGCAGGAGGCTAAATAGATGAAAATGAATGAGACATAGTCAAACACAAAGTCAATGCATGTGGATTTCTGTCTTGCCACCACTAGATGGGCTTTCTAAACTTAAAAAACAACAAGAAGAACATCACATGATCTTAATAAATTGCTCCTGAAATAGTGTTTTCTTGAAGAAGACATGAATTCTTAGAAAGCATGCCTCCGTTTCCCGCTCTTATAGGTATACGCTCGATAGTTGTGACACTTGTCATTGAAGTACACTACCTGCTTACTACATGTTATCCAATTTTTGAAATTCATTGAATTGTCTTGTGCTCTGTATCTCATCCTCATGAACTATCCACATTCTCTTGTGCGTAGCACTTGGTATCAGAGCGCAATAGCACTGGAGGGGCAGCCGACACATCTACTACAAGGTGACAGACTTGCATTGGTTTTCGGCACTTATCAACCGTCCAGAAGACTGCAAACCTCATGACGACGATGGTGAATAAAGCAAGCGCACTCGGCAACATGCAGCAGCATCAAGCTTTGTGGAAAGTGGCATTATTCCAACGACTCCGAAGGCCAATCAGGTGACGGAACCCTCAAGCTCAGCGAAACCTTTGCCTGTGATGTTGCCCCTCGGAATGAATCCCAGCACGATGAGAGGCACAGGAAAACAAGCTCACACGACTAAAGACCTGTACAGAAATTTCTTAGGCTTGAGAGCCTCAACAACCATTCGTTCCAACAACTAATCGCAACTATGGAGGAGCTTTGGAATGTGTGTGCACGGGAAGAAGTGCTAACGAGGAGGAACAATTAACTATTGAGTGAACCTCAAATCTAGCCGGTACCCCTGGATTTCTTCTAGCATTCACAAAATGATGCACACACCTGATGTCACTGGACGTTGCTAAGCGGTACTTTCCACACAAAGCACAAGCGTATATAGTCCATGTGGAGTCAGGGAAAGCACAGGAGATTTCAACAGTGTCTGAAAAAACATCAGCCTCATCGGTCCCAACACTTAACAAGTTTGTAGCCATTTTACAGTTTGAATCATTTGTTAAGAATTTTCAAGGGGTTTGCCAAGGAACTACCTCAAGAGTTACTGGATAAAAAAAATTCGACTAAAAGATAGACCTACACCTAGGCAGCGATCATAAGCTGACCAAGCTTAAGAATCAGTTGAACGAGATGCTTCATTGTGGGTTCATCAGGCCATCCATGTCATCTGATGCCACATTGGTACTTTAGGTCCAAGAGAAAACTGGCGAGATGTGAATGTGCCTGAACTGCATTATGTTGAATAACGTTACCATGAGCAAACACAATTACCTTCTGTGAGCACATAAACTTAAAAAAAAAAAAAAAAAAAAGAGGCAAGAATTTTTACCAAAATCAACCTATGCATTAGCTACTGTCACATGCTTCCATCTGCTTAGGAAATCAAGAAGATAACCTTCTACCCCCAATATGAGGACTTCCATGGTCATGCTGTTTGGACTCACGAATAAGCCTAACATTTACGGTGGCCAGGAACAATGTTTTGGACCTTTGTTCAATAACTTTATTGTTGTATATCTTGCCAACATCTTTGTGCTCAACTGCATCCTGGAGGAGCACAGTGGACATCTCCAAAATACTCTCAAGATCCTACAAAGAGAGAGATTCTACATCAAACTCTCAAGTGCAAATTTCTTTTCCGTTTGATGAAGTTTTTGGGCCACATCATCCGTCCCTCTTGGATCACCATTGCCAAAAAAAAGTGGAGGTAGATGCTGATTCGCCCATGTCCATCCACGTTAAGGATGTTTGGGTACTTTTGGAATTTTGTAAGTACTACCATTGATCCGTAAAGGACAACGCTCGGGTCTCAACACCTCTCTCTCAGATCTGACGCGTAAAACCACCGACTGGATTTGAGGAGATAGAAAACAAGAAGGGTTTTATTCTTTGAGAAATGCTCTGACCTCGGTGCCAACCTTACAACTGTTGGATCCAATCGTAGAATACATCATGGCCACGGGCGCATCTGATCAAGTAACCGGAGTTCTCCTCCAAGAGAAAAACTATTGCGTACATGTCAAGAAAACTACGCTGTCCGGAGTTGAACTACTCGGTCCACAAAAAAGAAATCTTGGCAATAGTACATGCATTGAAGATGTGGCAATGCTATTTAGAATGTCAATGTTGTGATGTCCACACAGACCACCATGAACTTAAACATCTCAAAACTGAGCCGGATCCGAGTTGTTGGTAAAATGGATTAGTGGAGTTCCTAGCATAAGAATTCAACTACGACGTTGAATACTGACCAAGTAGAAAAAATTGGGTGCACACCATCAGTCAACGACCAGACTGGATGGCTGAGGTCAAGACGTTTTGCAACAAGTGAGACCCATACCTCGTGAGGCTAATTGGAAAGGCTTATGAGGAGTTGGACGGGTACAAAAAAACCAAGTGATCCCTAGTGGCAACAACGATTTACTCGCCAGATCGTTGTACCCAAAAACAATGAGCTCCGACGGATGCTTTTGGGGGAGTGCCATGACACTTCGCTGAGGATAAATCCCTAAAAAGAATATCGTTAAGAACGACTTGCGGGTTAAGATACAAACTGAATTCGCAACCTCCTACAAGACTTGCGCCGTGTGCCAACACCATAAGGTGAGGAGATCCAAGCCCTCGGCTTTGCTTCCACCCCTCCTGGTACCCAATGAGCCATGGTTGGACATCTCCATGGAAGTTGTGATGGGTTGACCCGCCACACGGAAAGGTTTTGATGCAATGCTTTTGGTGGTCGATTGTAGAGGAAATAGTGCAGCTCTTCCTCAATAGTATCGTCTGACTACACGATGGCCCCTCCTCCATGACCAGTGAAGGCGATGGGATTGAACAATAGATTCTTGAGAGAGCTGATGAATCTCTGCGGCAGTTGCAACCAGAAATCAATGGCCTTCCATCCTTAGCCTAGCTGTCATACTGAGTGTATCAATCAAATGCTCAATAAAATATTCAAACTCTGTGTTATTCACATGGCACTGACTAGGCGGTCAAGCTACAAACCGTCCTACTTGCACACAAATCTGCAACATCAGCAACAACTGGAAAGAATTTCTGGTGATTTATAGAAAACTCCCCTCAACTCCTACCAGTTTTCTTAGCTTGAGCACCATACTGACAGCTGGAATTCAGTGACAACACTTCCAAAGTATATGGGATGCGACTCATCAAACACTCACGAAGGCACAAATGGCTGTAACGAGAGTAGCCGATAAGCATTGGAAGGACAACGAGTTCCATGTTGGTGATTGCATCTTACTAAAAAATGCAAACATTTGTTTGTGAGGACTGCTAGACCGCAGTCGTTGAGGCCATTCACAATCAAGGTGATGCAGACACATTGTGTTGCAAAACTCAAACTACCGGATGACATGGCTATTCACCCGGTGTTCCACATAAGCAAGTTTATATTCTATTGTAGCCCATTTCCTCGGGAAAGACATGTCTCTACCACCTCCTAACCAAGCAGACAAGGGCATGGAAGACACCGTGGATACTGCCACCATGGAAAAGATAGTGATTATCTAATCAAGTGGCAAAGCAAAAACGCTTCGCATAACACGTGGGAGCCCGATGAAAGTTTACAACACGTTGATGATCAGACAGACGGTTTTTTTTTGCTGGCATTGACCTCTGTCTTGCAATGCGCCAGGACTTTGCAATGAAAAGGGTGGGAGTGTTACGTCCCTAATGTACATACCTCTCTAAACTCAGCGCTTGAGTAAATCTGTCATTGCATTTGTGGCCCACCACGTATGGAGCTTAAGATTTGTACGCTGTATGGCCGAGGGAACTTTGGCTACATGCCCATCCCAATGGTGTTCCGTTCCACAAGGTTCTGTAAACTTTGACCACTTCCAAGAGGGTTAGACAGAACTATCGCAAGCTGTAATGATGTTTCAATGCTGTTTTTTGATTCCTTGATGGCATCAAATTTGTACAAAACCGCGCCTCAGTATCTTCATACCTCCCTTGTCTTCTTGGCAGAATTTCTTGACGCAAACACTCACGACACGGCGTCTCATGTGTCGCTTGACTTGAGGTTCCAATGCTCCAAGTATGCTCAATTTCTTTTTCTGCTATTGTATGTATGCGCTCACCAACTCCAACAATTTTCATCAAAACACACTTACTGATTATGAAAAATCATTCATTTTTCCTAATTCATCAAACTTTGTTATGTTGCACATCTTATCGGTGTTAACCATCCACATTTATTACGTCCCTCATGTACACGAGTCCCTAAAACTCGCACGAGGGAATTTTTGGTATCACATTCATAGACCACCGTGCTGTGCCTTAAGATTTTTACGTTGTTCGGCCAAGGAAAATTTTGTCCGTCCCAATGCCGGTGTTCCTTTCCAGAGGTTTCTGAAAACTCTGACCACTTTGCAGAATGATGGATTAAAATGTCACGAATCATATCGATGTTTCGATATCGTTGTCTACTTTTTGACAACGCTTAACTTTCATAAAGAAGCGTTGCGGTATTCTCAAAGCCCCCCAAATTCTCAGTGGATATTCTTGATTCCACCACTCACTGCGTGACCTTGCATGCATTGCTTGGCTCAAGTGCCGATGACCCGACTTATGACTCATTCTCATTCTCAACATTGTATGTATATGCTCGACATGCTCAACACTTGTCATAGAAGTACACCTATGCTCAATACAAATAATCCATTTGTCCAAAACTCCCAAATCGTTTTTCTCCCGCACCTCATCCCTGTAAACCACCTACAATTCACTCGGCGTAGCACTTGATATCAGAGCGCAGCGTTTCTGGAGGGGCAACCGACGCATTACCTGACGACAACCCTGCATGAGTTCTCAGCACATCTCCGCCATTCAGAAGATCGCAGGCTTTGCTACAAAAATGGTAAACAGAGCGCACCCAGAGATGAGCAGCAGTCCACGGCAAGTACTCTAGCGATGGCGTATCAGCGGCACGCAAACAACGACACTCTCCAGGTGAACCAGGCTGCAGCGGCAACTTTGTGGCAAACAATGCAGCACCAATGAACCCGACAGAAAATCCGGTGACAGAACCCTCGGGCTCGGCAAATCCTTTTCCTACACCGCAGCCTGTTGGGTTGACTCTTGGCACGATGGGAGGCAACGGCTGGCTAGCACGAATCAACAAAGACATGTACCAGAAATTCTTGGGACTCGAGAGCCTCAACAACCATGTACTCCAACAGCTCAACGTGGCAATGGAGGAGCTTCAAATTTCTCGTGCGTGCAAAGCAGTTCTCACTAAGAGGAATTTGGGACTCTCGAGTGAATCCCAGATTTGAAGGGTACTTCTTGAGCTGTTTCATCTTGCAAACTCCAAGGGATCATCAGGATGTGGCTGATGAGTTTGGAGGTGTATTTCACCGTTGCTGGGGTCAAAACGACAAGAAGAACTTTGACCTAGTGGCCTCGCTTCTACATGGCGCGGTTTAAAGTTGGTCTTCTGATCTTAATGCAATCCAACAGCAGCACGAGACCGGCAGAGCTGGATCAACGGCTCTCATGACCGCTCTTACATTGTTACCGCTTGAGCAGATCATTCCAACGTGGCACGATTCTCTTGTACCACCGGAAACGTGGAATGACTTCTCGTGGGCTACACTCGCTTAATTTGGGAAGGTGAATGAGAAGTCTAATGCACCGGACAGACTCAAACGTCTGCATCAAGAGTCTAGTGTGACAGAGTACACTCGGCTTTGCTGCGAAGTCATGACCGACACTGAACTCATCCCCAAAGAACTGTGTTCCCATGGGAACACACCAAGAGTGTTTGAAGGAAAAACTGTCAAATGATGACTACTGATCCGTTGACTTTGCGAACCACTTTGGCTGCAAGTTGGAGATTCGCACGACATAACGGTGTGGAGGACGTGCCCAATGAGCAACTACAAAATCATCCTTGGACGAGATTTCATGTACCGGTACAATCCGCAGGTCAACCGGGGAAGTAGTGCAGTTTACATCAGCATTAATGACAGAAAATGACACCAGCCTCTGCCCGAGTGACCCACGACGTAGCGGTGGTCACGGAAAGATGCAGAGGTGGAAGCAGCAGAGGAAGTTGCAGCAATCACAAAACGTCAGCAATATCGCTGTACGTGGCCAAGCAATACGTGATGTGCGGAGCTCAAGCGTGGCTGGTCCACGTGGAAGCAGGGGAAGCAGAAGAAATTGCTGCTGCCAAAGCAATATCAACTACATTGACACCTGACAAGTTCGTAGCCGTAAGGAAGGAGTTCGCAGAGCTCATAGAGAAGTTTGAATGGATTTTTTCCTGAAAAACTACCCCAAGAGTTACCACCGCAACGCAACATCGACCAACTAACCAACTAGGTTTTGATTTTATACCATGCCTCAGAATTTTTTATCATCTTTTCAAAGCAGGTAAGGATGGCGCACACAAAGTCCATGCAGCTTTCCAATGGGAGCAGAGATTTGTGACATGTTAGATTATCTGCTCAAAACTCCTTTAGTCGATGATGAGAGAGTGGTCGCATGAGCTATTCATCCAGCTCTGCCGTCTCCTGCTGCCATTGAATGATCATTAGATCAAACGCCAAACTCAAGGCCGTGCCACATGAAAGAAAGTCTGCGAGGTCCATTTTATTCTTGATTTTGTTGATCCTAACCACAGTGAAATACACCTCCAAACTCTTCTGCTGCATCCGAATGGTCGGTCCTTTGGAATTTGAGGAGTTAAACGAATCCAGAAGTTTCATTTGTAATGTAGGTTTACTCAAGAAATGGTTGTTTCTCTCAGTCGAGATTGCTTCATGCACACACATTCTGAAGCTCCTCCATGGCCGCGGTGAGTTGTTGAAGTGGATCGTTGATGAGGCTCTCGAGCCCTGGAAAATTCTGGTATGGGTCTTCATTGACGTGAGCTTGACAGCCGGTGACTCCTATTGTGCCAAGTCTCCTTCCAAATGAAAAAAAAACAGAGACGAAGGATTTGCGAAGTCTTAGGCTTCTATCTTCTATTGGCCATCAAAGACCTCAGAGTTGAGCCATTTGCATTGAAACTTGTTGATGCTGCCTGGTTTGCCAGAAGAGCATTGTAGATCCTCCATTGTTGAAGTCTTCTTTGTTGTATGGTGCTCGTAGCCAATTGCACTACATGCACCAGAAGTTGTTATTGTAAGGTCTCCATGTTTCTGGACAGCGGACATGTGCTGAAGACTTGTGCAAGATTGTCACCATGTACCAGATGCTGGCTGTGCATCCAACATCGTTACAAAGAAAATAGTTGAGCTCATACATACAAGAGCGGAAAAGAGGTTGAGACATACTTGGACTCTTGGACGCTCGAGCGGAGCACTTTGTGTAATGCCACGTGGTGAGCTGCTTTCAAAAACTCTGCTGAGAAATCGGTGGATTTTGATAACACTAGTTGGGTCTTAGGAGAAGTTGACCCAACAGTATAAGAAAATTGATATATTCTGTAATACTCTAGTGATCCTTAATTTTGACGGACATGTTTTCGTGTATTTTCTGATCCTAAACTTTGTTCAAGTTTTACTGGGTCCAAATTGATTACCCTATTGTTCCTTAACTTCAAAATATGGATTTTTCACAGTTTAATGATCCTTAATTTTGTTCATTTTTTTCAGGTTCAAATTAATTAGGTGGATGCTTAATTTTGTTTGTAGCGCAGGCAGTAGTCCCTTAAATTCAGCGAGGGATCCCAATCATTACCTCAGTGATCCATGAATTCGACGACGCCCGTCTGTTGAGCGATGAGCGCGCGTTTCGTTTGCGCGGTCTACACTCAACGGGCGTGCGCCGTTGGCAAATGCGTGGAGCACAGGTAAGCTAGTGTATCCTAGCTTTGGGGCAACCTGCCGCTGCCGCGCTCGCGTGGGGGGGCAGCGGCATGTTGCTCCAAACACTTAAGCTTGGGTCATGACTTCAACTTCCCACTCTTGTATTTGACATTGAACAACATAACACCATGGACCATTTTTTGACCAAGATATCCGCCGAGGAACGCGCACGTCGTCTCCATGCTGCTGCTCGTCGAGGTCCTCCTCCACGTCCTGCACTCTCAAAACGCCTTGTTGGGCGTCCGTGCAAGGTGATTCTCCTGACCTTTGACGACTCTATTCATGGTCAACCGTCGGCCGGGTACAACGACACCTACATCGACAGTCCTGCCGCGCAATGGCCGCTCACGCTACCCGCTGGCGTGCCAGTTGCGCTGTGCATTTGATCGGGTATCCAACCGCCGCTGCTGACTACGAGTGTCTGTGATGCTCCACCGTGTGTCTTCACCTCCTACTCCCCTGGCGCAATTACGTCGAAGGCTCCTCTCGCTCCTTCCGTGCCCGTCAGCATCTCGCGTCCGAGTCGAAGTGCTGGAGACATGGCGCTTGACGACAACACCCCCATCCCTCGTCGTGTCGTCGACTGACGGCAGAGGAGAAGGGAAAGGCGCCCGCTGAGGAGGAGATTACTCCTCTTCCCCACCGTTCCAAGAGGACCCGGCATGCTCGTCGGCCCAGTGCTGTCGTCATCGGGTCTCGCTCCGCGTCGACCGTCCCTGACACTGACTCGTCGGATGGTGACGTGTCAGGGTCATCTTCCGAGTCCGATGGCCAGACGAGTGACGACAGCACCAACACCGATTGCCTCACCCTCTGCACGTCAACGGGTACAACGTCTACTTCAGCTGCATCAAGTGCAAGTTCCGCGACGTCTCGCAAGCGTGGAAAATACGCAGATTGGTTTGGGAGCGGACATTTTCAGAAAATCTACCGCGCCTTCAAATCGTAGCCGTCCGCTTATGCGACTGTGCAGCATCTGAGACGTTCTTTTAGGACACCCGATGGATATTGTGTCTTTGATATAATTGTTCCTAGTACTGTGCCAGGATGGATCGTGGAAGGCACCAAGATTATGAAGAAGTAGTACAAAGGTGCCGTAATTGCGGCGATTGCATCTGCACCGGCGGCGCCTGTCAGTGAAAAAAAAAAGGAAGCATGGATGCAGGGGCAAGCGGGCTTGGCTGTCCGAGCATCCTGAGATCGTCGATGCTATTTGATCGACGCTCGAGGATGCTCGCGTAGCCGGTCATGCGTTGAGCTCAAAAGTGATCCGTCGTGAGATTCGCGGTGTTCTTGCATGTCATGCTCCCGACCAGCTTGAACTACTCGGCCGTCGTGCGTTTGCACGTTCGTGGGTCAGGAAGTTCGTGAAAAAAAGAAATAGGATGGTCATGGAGGAGTGGAACAACTGCCGTGCAGAAACTGCCGGCCGACTTCGAGAACAAGATTCTGACATTCCACCGTCGTGCAGCTTGCATGGCCATGTTGTATGGCATCAAGCCCTTCCTCTTCATCAACGGCGACCACACCTCCATCCAGCTGCTTCCAACCGCCGGGCACACATACGCACCGAAGGGCAGCCACGAGATTGGCATCGTGGGGCTGGAGGACAAGCGTGCGATCACCACGCTCGTTTCTTCTTCCATGACTGGCGAGTTGTTGCCGATGCAGCTGAGTTTTGGCGGGAAGACCGCCAGGTTGGTGCCACGTGGAGAAAAAGCCGAGCGGCTGCTCTTAGAGGGATGGAATCTGACGTGTACTCCTAATCACTGGACAAACGTGGACACCACGAAGGAATGGGTTCGCATGGTCGTCGTCCTGTACTACAAGCGGACCTGTGCGGCGCTTGGTGTCCGCGAGGGTGAAGATAATCTTCTTCTCGTGCTCGACACCTGGCGTCCGCACTGCAGCGTGACTTTTCAGCTTTGGCTAAAGGACAACTTCCGTTACATCCATACGGCGTACATCCCTGCTGGATGCACCGGTAAGGCACAGCCGGCTGATGTTGGCATCATCCATCCGCTGAAAAACAAGCTCGATGAATTTTTTCTATCATGGGGTGCGGAGCGTAGTCGTGAGGGTCAGAGAATGCACACAGGCATGAAAGAGGTGAAGGAGGAGGCATGTGGATGGTTTTTCAAGGCTAGGGAGTACATCCGCGATGAGGAGCCCCTGGAGAAGAATGCATGGGCCAAATCGGGGTTCACGAGGGTGTTTGATCCACCATTCCAGCCTAAGGCAGCACCATATGCCGGTGAACTGCTGTTCCATGATGAGGATGTGGAGGAGGATGAGGTGGCATAGAATCTTGTTTTGTTGTCGTGTACTGCAATAAAGTGATTTTCTACGTCTCAGACTTTGCATGTTGAATTTCGCAAGTTGAATGTTTGCACGTTCGTTGTCCGATACCTTGTGTACATGTCCAAGACTCGCCGAATGGTTTTTACGAATGAATGGACATACTACTGTGGAAAAAAAAAAGAACCATGATAGACAGGAAGTGAAGCAGAACCCAGAAAACGAATTTGCATGCATGATCCCTTAGATTCGACTATTTCACTTCCAGATTAACTTTGCAAACCGTTAATTCTGAATTTACGATTTTTGGACACATTTCGACCGGCAAAAAAACCATTGATATCGAAATCAAGGATCAGTAGGGTAGATGTGTTGTTAACTTCGTCCAAAACACATGAGGTGGACCCTTAAACTTGGTGACTGGCATAGTTCAATTTCTCCATGTTCCTTAAGTTTGCCGCTGGTGAAACGGCACCCTGTTTGCTCGCATGGCTAGTGTGGGCCGACATGGCAGAAAAGTGGCGGTTTTTTATGGTGATGTCATTCAACACTCAATAGTCCCCGCACATTATCATTTCTCTTCTTTTATTTAAAAAAGAAGGGTAGCTAGAAAGCCTACTTCATTAGGCTATCCACATCAGCCTACCCTGCACCTATGCTTTTGTAAAAAAGAGCCCTTGATCAAGCATCCTATCCACTTGCAATATGAGTTCGGTGAGCTCATGGTCGCTCACCAGATAGGATCCTTTCACCGTCGGTCTGCTGATCAGCTTCAAGTCTATCTGGTGGTCGACACTTCATTGCGCAGATAACTACCAGGGTAGTTTGGCAAAAAAAACGCGTCAAAATCGACGAGTGGCTCCAAAACAGCCACAAACATGTTCGTTGTTGAGGCCAGTGTGGCTGCGTCTGCTGCTATAATTGCTTCCGCTTCCCTTACTTCCATGTAGACCAGCCACGCTTGTCCTCCCCGTCGCAGGTATTTCTTGGCCATAACCAGTGACATTAGTTGGCGTTTTGTGACTGCTAAAGATTCCTCTTCTGCTTCAACCTCTCATGCATTCCGTAACCGCTGTTACGTCTTGGGTTGCTCAATATGAGCCAAGTGTATATCTCTCCCATTAATACTGACGTAGACGGATCTGCTGCTCCAATGAACATGCGGATTGTGTCGGTACACGAAATCTCATCCGAGGACTACTGTAGTGCCACATGATTTTGACAAAAAAGTATTTCATGGGCTGTAATCTTGATTCAACACCGGGTTCAATTATTATCTTGTAGTGGATAGCCAACAAAATCATGTTGTGTGGAACACACAAATGAAACAAATGTTCTTTTCTCAAGGCCTGGTTCACCACTAACCTGATATGAAGTCAAAACTTGACAGTCTGTGAAGGGCTCGCTTGGCTTTGCCGCGTGGCCTCCTCGGCCATCGAAATCAAATCTTTTAAGCACAGCGGATCAAGCTGAAAAAATGGCGAAACACTGAACACAACCAGATGAAGCTGGTGGGATTCAAGTTCCCATTTTCTACTACAAAATCCAAATTTATGAACTTTTCAACAAAACAAAACAATTATGATCAAAATCATGTGGCAGTAGGGTATTTTGTGGCCATTTTTTGGCCATCCCTCCAGACCATTACGTTGTGCGTATGTCCAATCTACAGCTGTAGAGGTTCTCAAAGACGGTGGTTCTCCAGTCATACATTGATGAGTTTTCCTTTAGAAACCCCTAGTTTGGTACAAAAACTCAGCTTCCAAACCATGCCATTGCTTACAAAAGCACGAGAACCCCTTGGTTGTACTTGTAGTAGTATCTCCGGCTGGTCACCCCTGTACCTCTTGTCAAAATCTGTGATCTCGGGGACCCTCGTATGCAGCGATGTGAGTCGTTCGAATGGGCAATCTGTTGGGTAGAAATTCCCGACCGGACATGAGTTTCCCTGTTTACTATTGTCTTCTGTCGTTCCTTGACTCACTTTTCTCTGCGACTACGCTCCCTTTTGGTCTGTTGCTGTCATTTCAGACAGTCAATCAAGATGTGCCTTGGCTTTTTACAAGTCCAGCACGGCCACTGATTGCGTTGATGGACTGTGTCAATCTCTATTGTGGATAAGGTTTCCGCTGCCAGCATTGGCTTTATGCATTTGAATGTTTTAGTTGACGCTATCATTGCGGTCAGCTGCTACAATCATTTGCAGAAGGTCATCCTTATTGTAGAATATGGCGGAAATTCACACTTGAGGCCAATGCTGTGGTAGAAACGGAATTCGACGGGGGAAAGATTCTTGCCGCTTATGATTTCACAGAAACGCCAAGTGCACTTTGTCAGGCTGGACTACCGACATAGGCATTGAAGCATGTATCCTAATGTCAACTTTTTGTTCATTTTTCCAAAAGCGTGTGAGTGTGGTGCGTACAAACTTCATCCAAGTTTTCGGCGGAATCAGATGGTCGTGTCACATCAAATTGATCAGCTTGAGAGGTATTACGCCTGTGATGGACGATGTGAGAGTGGTCGCGTAAGCCGTTGATCCAACTCCGCCAGTCTCCTACTGTTGTTGGATGGCTTTTAGATCAGACCACCAAAGCAAAGCCGTGCCACGTTCATGGTCAAATCTCTTTTTGTCATTGTTGACCTCAGAAACAACAAATTACACCTCCAAACTCGTCAGCCACGTCCTAGCCTTTTGTTCTTTTGAGTTTATAGGATCGAACGGTTTGGGGAGGGCTGGTTGAATTTGGGGTTCAACAAAAAACAGCAGACTTTGTTTGGTGAGAATTGCTCATCGCATGTGAAAACATTGTAGCTCTTCCATCACCGCATTGAGTTGTTGGAGAAAATGGGTGTTGAGGTTTGCGAGTCCAATTTCTGGTATAGGCTTTTCTTGATGTAAGCATATCGGCCGGTGCCTCATATTGTGCAAAGTGGTGAACCGCGGGCAATGGCGGGGACGCGGGGTTTGTTGAGCCCCAGGGTTCTGTCACAGTTTTGGTTGTCAGAGTTGTCCGCTCTATGCCATATGCCGCAAAAGTTGTTGTTGCTGCCTGGTTCACATGGAGATTGTCGTTGATTGCGTGCTGCTGATCCTTCATTGCCGAATCTTTGTCACTTATTACTGATTTTTGCTATTTGGGCTTGCTCCGTTCAGCATTGTCTTTGCGAGGTGTGCAAACTTCTCAACGGCTGAGATGTGCTAAGACTTGTGCAAGGCTATCCCTTTGTGATTGTTGCGTTGGTTGTCCCTCCAGCACCGCCGCACTTTGATACCGAGTATTATGCCAAGCAAAATGTGGATGGTTCACAGGGATGAGGTGCAGAGAAGAAGACAATTCAATGAATTGGGAGAAAACTATGGTTTATATTTCATGTTAAGTGTTGAAAACATCAAGCACATACATACAATGACAAGAATTAGAATGAGGCATATGTTGGGTCTTTTATGTTTGAGCCGAGAGACGCATGCAATATCGCATCGTGAATAGACGATTTGAGAATCTCCGCCAAGAAGTCAGAGGGGTTTTGAGAATATCGAGGTGCAATGTTACAATGGTGGCTAAAATGCCCTCGGCCGAACAGAGAAAATCTTGAGGTTGATGATGTTGCGTCCCTGACGTACATGAGTCCCTAAACTCCACGAATGGGATTTTCTGTCATTACATTAATGACCCACCCCACATTGACTTTGGAATTCTTACCCTGATCGGCCGAGCGCATTTTGCCACCTGCCTCAACCTTTGGTCTTTCATTCCAGAAGTTTCTCACAGCTTGGACCACTTTCCAGAATATTCAACAGAAGTTTCGCAAACAATGTCGATGTTTTGATATTGTCTGGTCAACTTCTCGATGTTGCTGGACCTTCATGAATCCGCACATTGATATTCTCGAAGCCCCTCCAACTTCGCGGTAGAGCTCCTCAAAACAGCCACTCATAGTGCAACCTGGCATGCATCGCTTCGCTCAAGTGCCAAGGACCCATCATACGCCTCATTTTGATTCTCTTCATTGTACATGTGTGCTCCACTCACTCAACATTTGTCATCAAAGTACACGTATTGCTTAATGCAATCTATCCCAATTCCACAAATTGTCTTTTTTCCTGCACCTCATCCTTGTGAACCACCTACGTTCCACTTGGCTTAACACTTGGTAACAGAGTACAGTGGCACTGGAGGGGCAATCGATGCATGAACTACCTGGCCACAACCTCCCACTTTCCATTTGTACTTATAGACCAACTTCCAACAAAGCTCTAGCTCAACTTCCAACCTAGCTTCCCCCACAAAATCCAGCCAAAATCCCAACAAACATCCAATCCAACTTCCAACACAACTTCCAGTCCAAGGTTCAGTGCATATTTCATTCAAACATCCAGTCAAACGTCCGACCAACTTCCAGCCCAAATACCTGCCCCACCTCTTGCCCAACATCCAGCCCACCAGTTGCCTTCCCTGTTCCTGTCCACGTATCTTCTACAGCTTGACCATCTCTTACTCTCAGTTCCTTGCCTGCCTTAAGCCGGCAGCCTCTACGTCTGCGTCCCCTCCACTTGCTCCCCATCCCGAGGTAAGCACCTTGTTCTTCCGCGAGCCCAGTGGTCACCTTCAACCACTATCCTCTAGGGCTCAGCATTTGGCTGAATCAACGTCCACACACCCTGTCCGCAGGGTGTGTGTGTGTGTGTGTGTGTGTGTGTGTGTGTGTGTGTGTGTGTGTGTGTGTGTGTGTGTGTGTGTGTGTGTGTGTGTGTGTGTGTGTGTGTGCGTGTGTGTGTGTGTGTGTGTGTGTGT
>SZWC01000040.1:205406-221045 GCA_023375785.1 Penium margaritaceum | reverse complement strand
CTCTCTCTCTCTCTCTCTCTCTCTTTCACTCACCCCATTCCTTCCGCTCTCCTCCTATTTCTCTGACTTCCCCCTTTGTCTCCTCATCCCACTTTCTCTCTCTTCCTCCCTCACTCTCTCCTAGTCCCTCTCTCGTCTTCCTTCTCTCTTCGTCCCTCTCTCTCTCTCCCACCCTCGCTATTCCGCCTTCTCGCTCTTCCTCCCTCGCTCTCTTCCCCCCTCTATCCTTTCCTCCCTCCCTCATTTCCTTCCTCTCTCTCCTCCTCCGTCCATCTCTTCTTCCATCTCGCTCTTCCTCCCTCTCTTCCTACCTCTCTCTCTCGCTCGCTCTCTCTTCGACCCGCCCTCCCTTCCCTCTATCTCCCTCCCTCCCCCGTCCTATCCTCCCTCCCCCGTCCCATCCCCCCTCCCCTCAACCCCTCTTCTCCACTGCCCCACCCCCCCTTCTTCGCCTCCTCCCTCGCCTCGTCCCTCACCCCCTCCCTCCCTTTTCCCCCTTCCCCCCTCCCGCCCCTTGCTCCCTCCCTCCATTCCCCTCTCCCTCCCTCCCCCCTCCACCCTTATGACCCCCCTCTCTCCCTTCCTTCCAGCAGTCCCTTCCACACTCCCTCCTTCCCACTCTCCCTCCCTCATCTCGCTGTCCCACTCCCTCCTCTCTCTCTCCTCCTCCCTCCACCCTCAGTCTCTCCTGTCCCTCTCTCCCGCTAATCCCCTTGCTCCCTTTGCCTCTCACTCTTCCTCTGCATCTCTCTTTCTCCCTTTCCTCCTATCTCCTGCACTCCTTCCCTCCCGCACTCCCACTCTCTCCCTCTCTCTCTCTCCTTCTCCATCTTTCCCACTCTACTTCTCTCACTACGTACGCACAGTCGTCTCTGTTCACAGATACTGCGCCTCGCCCAAACACCGCCACAGCCGGCAGCACACACGCCATCAGCGCCAAGGCCAACACCAGCACCAACGGCAGCACCGGCGGCAGAGCCGATGCCGGTGCCAACGGGCGGGGCGGTGGCCACGCGAGGCGGGAGGATATCATCGCTGGCCGTTCGTCTCGTCTGTATCGAAGAGCGCGGTGCGTTGGGCTGTATCTGATTGCCGGCCCCACCAACGCTGGCATCGGCCCGGGTTTGGCTTGGTGCTTCTGCTAGGGTTGCTGAGCTCTTGATGGAACCAAAATGGAGGGAGGGGAGGGCATGTGCGCAGGGTTGCCTGTTCCGGCAGGCGTCGCAACTTCGCAGAGTCCAGTGGACGTTGGCGACCGCTGAGGATTCGAAAACGGTCCACGCTTTCTTCTGTTCCCACCAACGATGACGAAGGATACGGCAACGGTAAGAACGATGACAACGACGATGACGATGACAACGACAACGAGCCGTGTTCCACAGAGGCGCAAATATTTCCTCTTTCAGCCATACATTCATCTTACAGAGGCGTTGGTCCACACTCGATTTGCAGCAAGACAGAAAAGGCGCGGGCGGCAAAGTACCAGTTGCGAGCTGACATGGCATTGGAAGAGTGTGCGCTCAGATGTGGATCGCGAAAAACTCAAAGAGGCCACCACAGGACTACCATAGCCGGCAGCACTACAACGGAAGAGGCAGGGATGCCCCCCATTGGCTATGCATGTTTGCTACCAATTCTGCAGCATGCCAAGCCTCCCGCAAAGGCACTTTGGGGAGCAGAAATCTTCCACCACAAAGTTCTACGGTGGCCAAGAAAAATGGTGAATAAATTATTGATTGAAAACAACTAGAGGGCATATTGTAACAATCTAAAAGGTCAAGAATTTCCGAAAAAGTTGGATCTTTGAACCGCATCACGCGAGGCGGCACAACTGCGACGACATAGAAAACGTGTCTTGACTATACATTAAACGCATGTTGACTTGCAAAAACTAGGGAGACACGGTTCCATTCCGGTTGCCCCAATACTTGCAAGTCAAGGCTTCTACCGCATGTGATTCATCCTGAAAGAAAATCTCTGTTTCCTTGATTTGGCATTAAATGTTCTATGAAAGGGCTCCGAAAGAGTCTGCGATGTTCGCTACGACAACCTCTATTGCAAACCGTTCTTGCCCGCTGCTCCTCCCAAGCCGCATTTCGGCAAGTGTGGACCTGCCGTAATGCGACATGGGAAGAGAAGTCCACCTCCACAAAATTTGAACAAAGACTAATTGACACCACCATACACAATCAAAACCAGTGACGTTAAATCAAAATCTTCTAAATCATCAAACACCATGGACTACTAAAATCCCTTCCCCAAATTAACACATTATGTAGAATAGATCACAAAGTGTCTCCACCACATTAAGTACGCCAACCGCAATTTACAATCATCCAAACCAACAGATCTATTCACTTGAGAGATGTGTTTTGAAAATTCAACCTTAACTACCGTAATAACAACCAATACATCCAATTTCCTCATGTGTTCATGATAAAACATTGTTATAACTTAAAGAAATTCAAGAGGCTTCTAGTAAACTTTCATAAACATTGTTTTCAATGCGACTTAATAAACTTCTCAACTATGACATGGTGACATCAAGAGACACCTATGTATTCTCCACATCATTGAATGATTTATGGAGGTATTTTGCAACATTCAATGAAATATATTCATGTTCTTGTATGACTCCCATGCCAACATCACCAAGTGTGCCACAACCCTGTCCGTGAACTCATGTACATGCATTCAAAAACTAAAATACTTGTCATCAAAGCACATATCAAACAAATCCTAACTACTTAAATCATCCAAATGCCACATTAAAATATTTCTCCACAAAGAATACATATTTTTCATCTACGTTCTTAATGAAGTGATACATAGTATCACAATGCAAAAGCATTCAAGGAGCTATAAATAAATCAATAAGTATGCAAGGACCCTCCACAATTCATAAAGAAACATTTGTGCATTATGGTCACATGACCAATAACGGAAATTAAAGGTTACGTATTTGTCTGCTCAATCAAGGAAGTGCACTTCCTTGATTGAGTAAAAGTAAAGAAAAATGACATAAACTGGCATAAACGTGAAAACATGCACAAAATACAACAATAAAAAGGTTAAGCCCAAACTTAATCCTCTTATAGAAGATCATAACGAATGGTGCCTTACAGACACATATGGATATGAACCTACTCCTGAACTTCCATGTAACATTGAAAACTCTAGAATAAATCATAAATATGGAAAGAGAACAATTCAACATTATTCTACATTCTTCAAGGCAAAGCATTCATTTTCTTTAACGTAAACAATAGCTCAAATCATTTTGAATAAACACACATCATACAAATATGATTCACATTTATGAAGTTGAATTTAGCACGTTTGAAATTGGCCTAAGTACAAAACTCCATAATATTCAATTGGGAGGGATGATTGCACACCAACACAACTCATTGAAGGATCATAAAATCGAAATTTTGTACATCATCTATCCCATACTTAGGAACACCTCCACCTTAAGGAAGAAAAATATGAATGATAAAGAAAAATAGATGAAACTTTTCTAATCAAACTTCTTATGCTCCACTTGAGGTGTCACTATTATTCCATGGCATTCAATTCTAAGAACACAAATGATAAGTATGTTATGGTCGTATGATCAATAAAAATAATGAATATTTCTATCTTATCCGCATAAAAAAATCCGCTCCTTTCTAAAAAGGTAAATATGAACACGCATGTATATTTTAAACCTTGAAAAATTACATTTATGGGTATTATAAAGATACGATCAACTAATACACATGGGAAAATGGTATGTTAAAAAGGTTACACAAAAATGCATATAATTTGACGTTAATCATGGGAAATAATTTCACATATGGAAACCAAAGGAAATGCTTATGTGAATAAACACCAATAATTTGAGAAATCCCGGACTTATAGAACATTCCCGCGTAATATAAAACTAGACAAAAGATTTGGTATAGGAAAGTAAAGAAAACATAAAACAAATGTTAACAAGCAATGCTAAGTGAATTTCAAATAAACTTGCATTAAATGACATAAAAATACAAAACAAAGACATCACCTTGCAAACAACTTGTTTTGTTGGAAAATGACCCCTTTTACATAATTTTTCCATCGCAACAAAACATTGAAAAAAAAAACGATGAATGATTCATTTAATATACCAAATGGTGACATGTACCACGTACGGTTTTTGCTAAAGGGTATCAAGAAACAATTGCATAAAGAATTACATATGGTAAGCAAGGAGCTTTGAAACTTAAACGAAATAAGACGTGTACTCTGTAAGAAGAAAAACCAACAAGTGATTTACCTTAATATATGACTTGCACGGATCAAACCATTTCATTTTATAAACTGATATGAAATGAAATGGGCACATGGCATGAAGTGTCAGAATGAAACTTCATTCTTCATCCATTTTAAGCAAAAATGGCAGAGAATCAGTGACAAACAATCCCATTTTTAAGCATACTTTGAAAGCCATGTCATGGTAATAGTGGAATCAGAACATCAGTGGGGAACACATTATTTTAATACGGAATCTAATATCATCAACAAAAAAAATCTATCATTGTCATTGTTTCCAAGGTATGAAGATTGTAAATGAACTTGTTTTAAAAACATTGCATGACACACATCGTGATTTCATGAAAACGAATATATATCTTATGTTATTTCTATTTTAAAGCCATTAAAGAGAACAAATTAGGATGTTAAATTCTAATTTTCGATTATTCTTCATTTTCATTCCTTTAATATAAATTCATGAATACTAGAATTTCTTGTTAAAAAACATTACAAAATAAAGAACAAACTCATAGTAAGAACACAAACATTGATTTCCTAGCATTGTAAGCCCATGATTCATTCTTTTACACATGGACATTCTAGAGAATGAATACACTTATACTTATTTAGTCTAGTGAAATAAATTTATATTCCAATGGATCGAATCTTGTCACAACTATCCTGTTCAAGAAAAACATGTCGTACTAGATTTCATAAACATGTTCAAAATGGAGACAATCGTGGAAAAACTAAATGATTACATGAAGCATTGAAAAAATATTCATCAAAAATAATGATTAACTCATAAACATATATTAATTTTCCCATGTCAACAAGAAATATAACTATCAAAGGTTTCTCAATACAATCAATATTAGAGCGGTGACATAATGGAACCTAAAACACAAGATGGGGTAGCATCAATGGGTTAAAAACCTTCAAGATAGTCCAAAGACAAAGGTTGAAAATTTATTCAAACATTTTCAAAAGGGAAAATCCATTTCTAATTTCAACAAATGAAGAGGTACACTCAAATGCAGATAACACTTACGTGATCATTTGCCATCATTCAAATATAACAGAGAAGTGATCAAAATTGAAATTTTTTGGTTGAATCATGTTCAACAACATGTTAAACCATACACACGAGGTAAATTGGTATGAATAATGGAAACATATATCACAAATTGATTTTTACGTAAAAACATAAAAACGATAACTACATGCTTTAACATTTAATTTTGAAACCACACCAGAAGTGCTGATGTAGTAGAAGTATAAGCATAAGTACTTGAAATGGTATAAGTAGTAGTAGTAGCAAACGTAGAACTATTTCTAACGATAGATTAATAGAAATAGTAGTTGTAGTAGTAGAAGTAGTAGTACTAGTAGTAGTAGTAGTAGTAGTAGTAGTAGTAGTAGTAGTAGTAGTAGTAGTAGTAGTAGTAGTAGTAGTAGTAGTAGTAGTAATAATAGTAGTAGTAGTAGTAGTAGTAGTAGTAATAATAGTAGTAGTAGTAGTAGTAGTAGTAGTAGTAGTAGTAGTAGTAGTAGTAGTAGTAGAAGTAGTAGTAGTAGTAGTAGTAGAAGTAGTAGTAGTAGTAGTAGTAGTAGAAGTAGTAGTAGTACTAGTAGTAGTAGTAGTGGTAGTAGTAGTAGTAGTAGTATTATTTGTAGTAGTAGTAGTGTAGAAGTAGTAGAAGTAGTAGTAGTAATAGTACTAATAGTAGTAGTAGTAGTAGTAGTAGTAGTACTAGAAGTAGTAGTAGTAGTAGTAGTAGTAGTAGTAGTAGTAGTAGTAGTAGTAGTAGTAGTAGTAGTAGTAGTAGTAGTAGTAGTAGTAGTAGTAGTAGTAGTGGTAGTAGTAGTAGTAGTAATAGTAGTAGTAGTAATAGTAGTAGTAGTAGTAGTGGTAGTTTTAGTAGTACTATTAGTAGAGGTAGTAGTAGTAGTAGTAGTAGTAGTAGTAGTGGTTGTAGTAGTAGTAGTAGTAGTCGTAGTAGTAGTAGTAGTAGTAGTAGTAGTAGTAGTAGTAGTAGAAGCAATAGTAGCAGAAGTAGTAGTAGTGGTAGTAGTAGTATTAGTAGTAGTAATAGTAGTAGTAGTAGTAGTAGTAGTAGTACTAGTAGTAGTAGTAATAGTAGTAGTAGTAGTAGTAGTAATAGTAGTAGTAGTAGTAGTAGTAGTAGAAGTACTAGTAGTAGAAGTAGTAATAGTAGTACTAACAATGGTAGTAGCTCAGGTAGTATTAGTAGTGTATACGATAGAAATAGTTATAAAACTAGTATAAGTAGTATTTTAAAAATATGAATTAGTAGAATTAATGATGTTTGTAAAACTTGTAATACAAATATGAAAGTTCATCGTTGTAGAAGTTGACAAGCAAACCTAATGCAACATGTAAGAGGTGGATGTACAAAACCAAAGGTGATAGCCCTCAACACATTCTTAATAGGGAACCTCATTGGCGACATATAAAATACATTCTCTCTTTTCTAATTGTAGGATGTACCACTTGGATTGATGAATGGATCAACCATGGGTGAATTTGAAATGCCTAGTCTTCAAATATCTTTGTTTCAAGACTCAAGGAATTATAGTCTCATTAAACTTGCCACCATTATGTTGGTGCACGAAACCTCTTCTCATGCTCATTTTCATAAGGTTGATGGGAGTATAGCATTATCTGGTTAACCGAGTTAGTTGAGGAGTAAATTTGTTCTTAGAGGGCCACCACAAGGTAATAAGTCAGCAAAAGCTCAAAGGTCAATGGATACAAAAGGATCATTGGTACCTCAAGGCATTCTGATAAGAAACGTTAGCTTCTAAAACTGAAACCAAGCTGCTCATCTAAAAACTCCATAAGGTTGTTTTAAGGCTTCAAAACTATGTTTTACACACAATTCAGGCATATATCATAGATTTCATGTGAAAGTCTTTATCGTTGGTGAATATGTCTAATGCAAAAGTTATCGAAAAGATACGAGCAAGATTGTTATAGATAAGATAAAATGAAAAAATGAAATATGTCACGCTTGTTACTTACAAATGATTTTATTTAAACATGTAGAAAATAGAACGAATCAATCTCATTAGGGAAAACCACTACAAAAACATGCACTAATGCAATCTCAAAAACGTTGGCAAAGATGAAAACTTTTTGTGACACATCCATGTAAAACTCAACAAACATGGGAACTTAAGGAAGCCATCAATGTCAATTATTCTAACAATAATGAAAGAAGTTGCCTCTAATACTTTGCATGTAAAAAGTGGCATCATGGAAAACTCAAATGTATGTTTCATATTTAAACAAAATACAGTAATTCCCTTAAACTTAAAATTTTAGCACAAACAAAAATGTCTTCACCACATTCTGATTCTCATAGATTTGCGCGTCTTTCCTATTCCAATCTTAATGCAATATGACGCAATCAAAATCTCCATAACTAATCACTTGACATATTTGAAACATGATCAAATTTGTCATCATCTCGAAGAATTTTAAATTCAAATAAAAAATCAATCTTTGAAATAATTGTTATCGTATCCATGATGGGCATAATCACATGATGTTTTCACCAATTCTAAACATTGTAAATCATGAGTGAAAAGCATTACAATCTTCTTTGCAAATGATGTTATGATATTTACACTATTCATTTCGAAAGCTAAGGCCTTCTTACTTAATGTTTCTAATATCCAAAGAAGAAAAAGGAGGGACTTTCTTCAAGTAAACTGAGTTTTTCATACATTTCTGTTCCAAGAAAGCATGAAATTGTACGATTTGTAATCCTTTGACGAAGTCATACGGCCAAGACATCATTGATGGGCATTTAAAATGAAGGAAACGTTTACGTGTTTCATGGGTCTCAGTTTACACTCCCTTGTTTTATAAATCCTAAAATCATATCTTAGTTTCATCAGATGGAAAGCTAAATTTAGTCAAATTACGTATAAAGTGTGTTATAATTTATTAAATTCTATGTATAATAACTTCAATAATGTTAATCACAAAGTTCACACATTCATTGCAAAGTGTACATTGATTTCTTTATTGAATTCACTAAAAAGTTCATTTTTTAGTTTGTTGTGATCTAGGTTATTCTCTTTCACTAATGTTCTTTGTGTTAAAGCACTTTGATCTGCCTTCATGTGGCTTTCCACACAATTGAATGCTCTTTACCTCACGTTTGATGTTCACAAAGTATAATACATCAAAGCAATAGGAATTTAACCATTTGAAACATCAAATGGCTAAAACGTTTTCCTCTAGTGATTTAATAAGACGAAAAAAACATAATGAACGCGTTTCCTCATCAAAATAAAAAAACAACAACCCCCGTTCTTGAATTGAAAGGTCTACCTGCTTTTTTTATCAACTTTAACAGAAACTTCGTAATCAATCCAAGGCACTAAAGTCGTCATTCAATCAATTAGGGAAAATGTCAATTGTCACATTTTGTATTTATATGAGAAACTCATTCATGGAGTGGTCCCTTTTTTTCTCTCCCCAAAGAACTTGAGGAACATATTGTAATCAAATAACTTAAATATTATAGTGTAAGGTGAAGAATTATATTTTTCACAATCACAATCATTATGCCATTGCAATATAACTTTCCATTCCGATGATATACACTCGATGATATTCACCATGCCCCAAAATCTAGTTTATAAATAAATCATCAGCTCTTAAAAAGGTTCATGGGGTTTCAAATGTCAATCATTTTGTTTATCAACTAGATGTTACATTTCAATCATATAGTAAAACTTTGGTGATACACACACCAATGATTAATCATGACCCAAAGCATAGGTATTACTTATGTAGGAGTTAAAAAACATTGTTTAGTCCATCATTTCATCATTATTTTTAACTATTCTCATTGATTTTTATTATTTTCAATGATCTTCCCTCAATCCATTTTTTTGGTCCTGTCATAAATCAGATGCATGTGGCCATGTCACTAACTTCCATGAATCGTGCAAATCTCAAAGCTCATGGAACGAGATAAAAATACAAAACAACTTCATTACCATGTTTAAAATAGTTTAAGTTGTTTGAAGCTAAAAAATGATCTAAGTTTTATTTTTTTCATGTATCGTTTGAATTTTCAGAGAAGAATCAATTCTAACTTATGATAAGCAGAGTCCTTTCAATCAGAAAATAGGTCACATTCCTTTAAAACATGTTTTGGACATAAAATGTTAGACCATCTAAGATTTGTCATGAAAAGCTCATGGTGGATGAATGGCAATAGTACTTTGATGTGTACATAAATGCCTTGCATCCACAAATGGAAATCTGAATGAAATTATATTGTGATCTTCTTTACCTCTCATTTTCATTTGGTTTAAGCCAAAATTGAAAAAAAAAAATCAACAGGTCAATTTTTAAACTCAGATTCTTTCCCTTTTGGTTTACACCATATTGACATAACATTTTATGTCGGATCCATGTAGAAACATGGAAACACGTTTTCCAGTGAAGTATAAGAAAATATCTGCCTTAAGACATGGACAAAAGTTCAAATGAAACATCAAAATAATAAAAAAAAGTGAAAAATTCGTTTTTACACCAAATGCAAAGTAATCTTGTAATTTATACTCACTAAAAAAATCAAATTTAATGTATGCACCATGTTGGTTTAAAGTTCAAGCATTTGCATCATTTTTAGATTTCAATATGCCGGCCAAGTCACTTGATGTTTTCTTCGAAATTTGTTTGAAATCAAATGGATAAACATCTCATTTCAATAAAGGAATTATGTTTCTCGTTGCAAGATGTGTCCACCACAACTCGTGAATAGAAACAGTAATTGATTGGAGAAATTAAACCAATGAAAAAGTGAAAGATTGATTCAGTAAAAAAGGTTTGAATTTTTTTTAGGGTTATAAAACTTTGTCAGCCGTTTCTAATATTTCTCAAAATGAAAGATAAACATGATATTGTTGGCAATGTTTGATGTCAAGATTTTCTTAGATCACATTTGATGGTGTGATCACTCCTTTTTATGATAAACGGGGTTGCTTTTTCTATAATGTTGAGTAATCATAACAACTCAAAAAATTCCACAGATAAGGATGTGAATGAGAAGTTTTTTCCTTAAACGTAACTTCATTTTTTGGTGGATCTTTGTTTGTAATGATGGTGAATTTCCTTGACCTTTAATTTTCATAGAATCTTTTCATTGAAGTTATTATTTCTTTTCACAATTCTGTCATGTGTTTGTTTTGTGCGTGACATTTTTCTTCATCCTATTAGAAAAAATATGTTATTCTTAATCAAAGCATTGATGATATATTTCTTTGAACCTTTTCCATTTGATTTTTGCAAAATTATTATTTAGGCACATATAAATCTCTTGAATTATTGGCAACGTTTCATGTAATAACACTCATAAAGTCTTTGTGCCCTTTTTGTTCACCTTGAGGTCTTAAGACCCTAGGTTTTCCTTATTCTTGTTTACGCCATTTTTTATAAGAGATTTCCAACCGTGCATCATAGGTTTTACGTACCATATTCTTGAAGTTTCTTATTTGTAGTGTTTCTTTAAAACATGTCAATTTTACATGTTCATGATCTAGGTCTTACTTCACGTGATAAGATGGCTTTGATTTCAAAGCGTGCTTTTGGGCTTGTTGCGCACCATATAGGCAATGTTTAGTGTATGTAAAATAAGGTCACTTTGGATAAGCTTTGCTATCAAGAGCCAGGAAAAAGCCTCTTGAAATACCTTTGGGAGCTTGTTAAAGAAAAGGCATTTTGAATTATATCATAAGTTTACTTTTTCACATAAGAGTTTAAGCTGTTCAAAAGATCTTGTCATGTTTTTGTTGTTTAGATGTGAAACTTGACACAGCATGCACATGGATTTGCTCAAAATGGAACTCATTGTTGTGAAATTCAAAAGAACATGGATAACATGACAAGTTCTAACCTTTCTTTGCCTGTGCATGAAGAAAAACTTGCATAATGCCACCCATTCTTCTTGTTGGTATGAGGGGCTTGAAAGGAGGTTTCTGCAGATTTGTTCGAAGGTGTCGAGAAATTTTGTTAACCAACAAGGGTTGACTGCCATGTAGTGTTGGCGTTTTCATGATCATCGAACATTTTTAATTCTAAAATTTCATTGGTTCATTATGTATGTTCACATCTGATGATACGATTGTGTTCTCCTCTATGCACTTTCCAAGGGAATGTGGTTACGAGATTATCATGAATGTCTATAGTATCTAAGGTCAAAGATGTATGGCTTTTAAAATTCGGTGTTAACTTGAACACCTCACTACGCTACTGTAGAATCTTGTATGTATTTTGTGGTGTCAGTGGAATTAGAGCGCACATCAGTAGGCAGCACGAGGAGCGAATTTGAGGTAAGCAGAGTTGTGAACATCCTTTCCCTTCACAGCTTGAATGCCGAAACAACTGGTATGCCATGGTTCCGACTAAATGTGTTTAGCATCACATTCTTTGAACCATTCGCAGTCAGAAGAGAACATGATCTCAGGCTAGATATGGCGCTGTAAGGTCCAAGACGTCCGCCGCCCACCGACGGCAAAAAGTTCTGTCAGCGCGGCAAGGCCGTGGGCGGCTTGGCAGAGAACAAGCACTAGAGTAGGGCGTATGTGATTTTGAGTGTGTACAGGACAATGTTGGGGGGGACCGCGTCTCCCCAACTACACGAGGTCTCAAAAGCCTCAAGAGATCCGACAGGAAGCTGGCCTATTCATCGACGGTTCTGTAAGTTCCAGTCGTCAGATTTCGGATAATTGACAAGTTCTACAAAACAAACATGCATGGGTTTGTCTCCGAAACAACCAAGACAGCTGACGACTTGTGCAACTCAACAGAATGCTCGTGACACACAGCTTACAGTGGGTGAGTCCTTCAGTGAGAACACGTGCGAAGTCAGTAACAACAAATGCAAAGAAGCTACATGACTAGAAGCTAAAGAATCTTGAGAGTACCTTCGAACAGAATGCTTCCTTTCTTAAATCAAGTTCTTATCGCACATAGCCGACGAAAAACGCGCCGCCATCGGGAAAACCTAACGCTGCTCCGCATAAACATAAGGGCATCATGACATCTGTCGTTCTAAGTAACAATCCGTAGAGTGTGGTACGTGTCCACAGACAGAGGGGCAAAAGCACCCGTTTACCCAATCCGCGAGGGGTTCAATGATACGCTATTCGGCGCTCAAAGGGAAGTTCGAAATCAGGGTCCTATTATGTCCTGCGGCTACACAAGGCGGCCCGTTTCACTCCTTTTCCAACTGTGAGGCCTTGACGGCCGATATCACCAACCATGGGACCCTGCCGGTCGATCTCAGAAACGAGATGGCCCTTAAGCTCTCCCCCGATGTGAATCGCGAATCTGGCGACGTCGCATAGTTGACATGCGCCCATGACCGTCGAAGGCCGTTCTAGTCAAAAAATGTACCCCATTCTTTTTACTATTCTTGTAGCATATCTGAAAAACATGGCAAACAAGATAGAACAAACAGGTCCCAATAGACCACCGTGGGATCGACAGCACGCGGCTACCGTACATTCCATCTCATACCCGTCGTATCGGAAGCGTTGTCACTTTATCAGATTGTTCAACATAGTTGTTTTCTTTCAAAAGATCACCTGGTACCTGCTACCGAATTACAAACTATGACCTATTACTCGCACGAATGTTTTTCCGGTAATCACTTTGTCTACGATGCATCTTTGCACTCGGAACGATGAATTTGTGGCTCAACTGAAACGGCACCCTTGCCTTCAGTGTCTCGCTATGTTCGCTCGCAGGGTTTCATTACCTCAAGGCCCGCATTGCTACTTTTCGGGCTTCTATGCGTTGCAAAAGAGAGTTCGAATGCTGAACTCGCTGACTACATTAGTTTGTCGGTCATGTTGACATTTTTTATGACATTCAAGATGCCATAACAGTGTTTGGTTGACAGCGTTGCGATAGAGCAGACGGGCAGTCTCGGACCGGCCTCCGAACCGGTTCTCTCGAGGTCCACCGGATGCGAACGGGCCCTCCTGTTGACCGCCGCCCAAACACGGGCCTCGGCGCTAATGCCTGCGAAAACAGGGCCATCGCGTTGGGATGGACTAGAAACCTTAGCCCCTAGAACAATTTATCCGCGCTCAAGACATAGGAGTCCCATGCCCAGCGGGTGGACTTCTAGGTCGCCCCGATTCTCGCTCGACCATACCTTAGAGGCCCGTATTCTGAGAAAATAATTTAGGTCGACCCCGTTCCGGAAACTTGTAGCAACATCGCCCCCACTTGTGGTGCTCCAGATACCTCATGACTAGCACGCCCAGTACGGATGAACTATTATCGACGTCTTGTCCCCGAATCTGGCTAAGTTACCCCCAAAAATGGAAGAGAATTAGACATAATTATTACAATGGGGGTAAGTTGCAAACATAAAAAAATGAAGGCAACCTGGCCTGAAGTTTTCTGAAAGGGGGCAACGTAGTAATTTTTCTCAGAAAAGGGGCGTCTCAGACATGATCATCCAAAAATGGGGGCAATCTAGGAATTAGCCGCCTCTGTAACGGATTCGACGGAATCCTTGGCCGACTAGGCCAAAACTGCGGTGCCATCCCGTCTCACCGCCCAGAGTCCCAAAGAACCCCTATTGAGCCGCGTGGCTCCTTTCATCGGTCGGCGTGGCACTCCCACACTACACTGCCACCCACTATAACTGAGAGCGGCCTCGGCATCTCCGGTAACCCTTGGGATTACCGGAGATGCCGAAGAGACCAAAACCGCTCTGCTTGAGGGTCTCCGACCCTTAAGCCATCTCGTCTCACCGCCCACAATCCCAGGTGACCCCGCTCGAGCCACGTGGCTCCTCCGACCAGTCAGCGTGGCACTGCCACACTACAGCCGTATAGCGGTTTGAATAAAAAAAACAAA
This sequence comes from Penium margaritaceum, assembly GCA_023375785.1. Classification (NCBI taxonomy): domain Eukaryota; kingdom Viridiplantae; phylum Streptophyta; class Zygnematophyceae; order Desmidiales; family Peniaceae; genus Penium; species Penium margaritaceum. The sequence continues at coordinate 206,842 of SZWC01000040.1, read as the reverse complement.
CTGCTTACTGATGGTTTGTGTGGCTACCACCCGTCACGACCAATGCTGATGGATTACCCATATACCCACGTTGGTGGTATATGATAGAGGAGGGCGTAACGACACTACGGACCTCCCAAGTGTCCCGAGACTTCTCCACCATCTACGACAGCACCGGCGAGACACGGTCGATGCATTCCCGCAACCCTGTTGGCTTGTTGGCAGCTATGAGAGTTTTCTCAGTAGGTTGAGACCCGCGCACCTAGCGGATTGTACCAGTGCAACGAGGAGACCCGGTGGCTATAGTGTTGCTGAGATTCTGAATGTAGCGGGAGGGCGGGTTCGGCCCTCCCTCCTCGCCGATGCGAGGGGTGGTTGCGCACCACCCCTCGCATCAGCGAGGGCTGGCCGGCGGCCAGCAGTTCGTTGGCCGTCGGCCAGCTCGCTGCCGGCCGGCTGGACGGCCGGCGGCCGGCCAAGTGAACGGCCGGCCACCGGCCGGCCAGCCGCCAGCCGCCGATCGCGGCCTCAGCCGGATCGGCAGCTGAGAGGCCACGAGGGCCTCGAGGGCGAGGCCTCGTGGCCTCGTGCCCTCGTCCCCNTCAGAGCGAGACGACCCTCGAGACCAAGGGTTCGACGGAAACGGCGGCTACGACATAGATAAAACGCCGCCGGCAGCTGCAAGCAGCAGCAGAAACGCCAAAAGGGACTACGGCGTCAACACTTGACGGATTCAAGCGCCGTAAAGTGCGTTAGAGAGCTGAAAAAAAAAACTCTATTTGGTGGAGAGTCTTTCTTCCAGCCTCTCCACACTTCCAGGGGGCTGGGAGGATTTTTGTGGGGCGGGTTGGGGAGTTCCCACCTCAAAAACCACAAAATCCTCCTCATCTTCAAGTCTCCTTCATCAAAAAAAAATTGGGACAACGCCCCTCCCCAAGCTTAGGGGCTCTCACGACCTGAGAGCACCCTAAGAAGAAGGAGGGCTCCACCTTGGGGATTTTGGCGGCTCCTCTAACGACGGCGGCTCAAAGAGGACGTCGCCAAGGGGCGCAAGACGCGCAAAGAAGACTCAAGAGGAGGCCAAGGAAGACAAGAGGAGGCCAAGGAAGACAAGAAGACAAGAAGACAAGAAGAAAAGTAGTTTCTTTTGTCCTAGTCCTTGTACTTCTCTTCATGCTCTTTGTCTTAGTTTTGTGAGCGGTACTCACAATCCTTGCTACTCCCTTGTATTTTGATTTTCTGTTTTCCTAGACCCTAGTTGCTACCAAGTGCCGTGAGTCACGGCCTAGGAGGACTAGTTATAAATCCACGACCTTGTGCCGACGTGGCGGCCTAGGAAAATAGAATTATAAATTAAAATTGCCTCACCGATCGTGAGAGCAACGCCTAAGGAGGCGAATCCTCCTCGTTGTGGGGTGATCCCCACAACAACCTTCACGTGCTAGTCGCACGAGCGA
>SZWC01000040.1:152589-201263 GCA_023375785.1 Penium margaritaceum | reverse complement strand
CTTTCGACGGTTTATGCAAGGGTATTCGACCCTGGTAGCACCGCTAACCAGGCTCACGCGAAAAGACGTGCGTTGGGAATGGACATCTGATTGCGAGAACGCTTTTCTCAAAGTCAAAGAGCTTCTCTCCACGGCGCCCGTTCTAGCTCTTCCGGATCCATCGCAACCGTGGGAGGTTCGATGTGTTGCGTCGGTAGTTGGACTCGGAGCCGTCCTCATGCAGAACGGTCACCCAGTCGCGTATGAGAGCCGGAAGCTCATACCCGCGGAAACGCGGTACACGACTGGGGATCAAGAGCTCCTTGCGGTAGTACACACTTTCAAGATGTGGCGTTGCTACCTTGAGGGTGCTCAAGGGGGTGTGACAGTCGTGACCGACCATAATCCATTGGTGTTCTTCCAAACGCAACCGAACCTGTCAAGACGACAAGCGCGCTGAAGTGAATACCTGAGTCGATTCTCGTTCACATGGGAATATCGGCCAGGACGCATCAATATGGCCGATCCACTAAGCCGACAGCCTGTGGAAGTAAAAGCAACCACCGAGATCAGTGGGTGTTTTATGGCCATTGCAACGGCAACCGTACCACCACCGGATCCCCCTGCACCTCTGCGTCAACCACCACGAGAGATTATCCATTACAACGGTTTTGAAAACAGGATCCGGATGGGATACTGTGTGGATTCTTGGTTTCAAGACTCTCGAAATCTGGACAAGTATGGTTTGGTGGATGCCGCAGGAATCTTCTGGCACGGAGAATAAGTTGTTGTGCCAAACTCGGGAGACCTTCGAGCAAAGGTTATCTCCCAGTTCCACGACCCGCCGGTCGCAGGTCTTGTGGGACCCCGAAAGACCGGACAGGCACTCTCGGACCACTATTGGTGGCCAGGGTGGAGTGTCGATGTCCGTAAGTATTGCATGACATGCGACCCATGTCTTCGGAATAAGGCTAGTAACAAGAAGCCTGCTGGACTCCTACAGCAGCTTCCCATTCCTGGGACTCCATGGGAGTGCGTCAGCATGGACTTCATTACTGGTCTTTCGGACACGACCCGTGGCCACGATGCAATACTAGTGGTTGTGGATCTTTTGACGAAGATGACACATTTCATTCCTACAACCACTGACGTCAACGCAGAGGAGACCGCNCAGAGTTTGCGGTGAACAACTCGGTGAACGAGTCCACACAGTTCACACCGTTCGTGTTGAACAGTGGTCGGCATCCAGTGGTACCCTCTTCATTGGTGAAGAGTGGGAGTACAGGAGGGCAGGTCCCTTCTGCTCAAGCCTTTGCTGAGCGTATCGACTCCTTGTTGCAGGAGGCGAAGGGTCACCTTCAAGCAGCGCGGCATCGACAAAAGGCATATGCCGACAAAGGTTGCCGGGAGGTGTCGTTTGACATCGGTGACAAAGTGCTACTCAGCACTAAAAACCTTCGGTTGAAGTCGCCAGGGGCAAGAAAACTTCTACCAAAGTGGATTGGGCCGTTTCCCATTGTAGCACACATCGGGCCAGTGGCATACCGATTGCTACTTCTGCCGAGTATGAAGATACATGACGTGTTTCATGTGAGCTTGCTGGCTCCATACACGGCAGGAGGAACCGTTCAGCCACCGCCAGCAGTCCTGGCTGCCGACGGCCAATACGAGGTCCTTCGCCTACTCCAGCACCGAGAGCGTACTCTTCGGTCACGCGTTGTCAGGGAGTACCTCGTCCATTGGGCCGGTTGTGGACCTGAACATAATTCATGGGAGCCCGAATCTCGGTTGCCCACAGGGGTGGTCAACGAGTACTGGAGTGAGCTTGCAGCTTGCACAGATCGACGCGTGGCAGGAGGTACCACCTGAATGCGGAAAAGTGAACAACATTCCCACAGTGCAGCATTCATGGACAGCGACCATAGGAGGTTGGGGACGCCCAACATGGTTGTCGCGCGGACGCTCCAGCCTAAAGGGGGGAGGCCGCTAGCCGTGCTGACCTACAAGCTGCAGCTTAGGTCTACGTACCATGCACATGTTCATGTTTAGCTGGTGATTGAAATTATTGATTTTCTTTCACAATGTTGATGACTCACTGACTGACAATCCTACTTGTTGTTCATGAACCGGGACGGTTCATAACAAGTGGGGAGGAATGTAGCGGGAGGGCCGGTTCGGCCCTCCCTCCTCGCCGATGCGAGGGGTGGTTGCGCACCACCCCTCGCATCAGCGAGGGCTGGCCGGCGGCCAGCAGTTCGCTGGCCGTCGGCCAGCTCGCTGCCGGCCGGCTGGACGGCCGGCGGCCGGCCAAGTGACCGGCCGGCCACCGGCCGGCCAGCCGCCAGCCGCCGATCGCGGCCTCAGCCGGATCGGCGGCTGAGAGGCCACGAGGGCCTCGAGGGCGAGGCCTCGTGGCCTCGTGCCCTCATCCCCCCTCGCCCTCCTTGCAAATGTGCAAGAGAGGACGAGGGATAGGGGGAGCGATGGTGAGGACAAAAAGCCTGGCGCAAAATCGCCAGCGTGCCTCGCACGCGACGATTTCGCGCCAGAACGACAAAATGAAACTCGAAGTTCGTTTATGACAAACTTCGACGTAAAACAAACGGAATAACTCGTGCGAACACACGAGTTCGAGGTAAAAACCCCCGGTTTGGGTCCCAAAACCAGGGGTTTGGTTAAAAACGGAAATGGGCCTCCGGAGACTCGAAATATTCGAGTCTCCCTGCTCTGGGTCGTTGATGACGATTGCCCCTCAGTCTCGCGAAGGGGGTAAACCCCTGACACGGACTGAGAACGCCATTCTGCGAACTCCGACGACGACTTCAGAGCAGGAGCTGGAGACACGGCCCGTTACACTCAAGCACGGCACAAATTTTCTCGGTGGTCGAGACTCAAGCACTTGGAGAGTTGATCCTGTTGTTGTGTGTGTCGTACGCACCTTACGGTGACCCCTCGCCTCATGTTCATTCACGTACAGATCCCTGATACTGACGACGGTGGCAAAAGACCGGCGGCGACGGATGCCTAGAAGACTCTCACATTTTTCATCTTCATGCAATGGGAAAGCACATAAGCCTGCAACCTATCAAGACAGATCTTGTCGTTGTCGCCGTTCTGGTACAAACGGCTCGTCGTTCTGACTTGTCTGCTGGGAGTTATGGCCAAAACTGTGTTTTTGCCACTGTTTTGTCCTGCTATAAAATAGCGCCGTTGCGCACCGTGTGTGTGTGCACCCACTAGGTCAGAGACACTATTTGGGTTATCTAGGCCTCAGTTGTTATTTCTCTCTCTACAAAATTGAATTTTTGCAGTCTCAGACACTTGTACTTGTTGTAGGCTGCTTTGCTAGACAAGCAAGCAACAGTTGGGCTAGTGCAAGGAAGACACCAAGCAATGGAGGGCAGAAGCCATGAGAAGTTTGCGTGGAAGTTTAAATCGAGAGAATACGGAACAAGAAGTCACACAGAACGAGGTGGTAGCCGTCAGGTAGGGAGGAGGCGAGCGAGCGAGCAGCGAGATCGATCTCGTTCACAAATTCCAAGTTAAGTGAACAGGACCAAACTACCCACTACAAAGTTGCAACCTGTTAACTAGGTCACTGGAGAGAAAACCTGCAACAGAACAGACTAGAGTATGAACCCGATGTAAATGTGTGTGCGCACATCCACACCAGCCAGATGCACGTGAGACTTGTGGAGATGCCTTGCTGTGAGGCTCGTCATGTAGTCATGCCACCACAACGCAACAGCCAGCAGGGGTTGTCTCTCTCCAGTTAATCACCTGCATAAGTGAGATGAGGGTACAACGAGGCCAGAGGTCACTATGTGGTACTGACACAACACCAACACTCCCCCATGACCCCCGGCCGACTTGCACGATGGCAGGCACAGGCGACATCGATGTCACGAGGGGTGACACGACACAAAACTGTACACAAGCACAGGCACAACAAATCAACCAGGAGGATCACGAGGACACAACATCCCAACGGCGTGAACCGTTGCCTTAAAGACATTGCTGCTAAGTGCCTTTGTGAGGAAGCATGCACATTGCTGTCGAGTGTCGACCCACACAATCTGAACATCGCCAGCAGTCCCACGCTCACGCACTTAATGATGCTCCACATTGATATGCTTTGTGCAACTGTGGTGCATGCCATCATGTTCGGTGATATCCTTTGTGCTTTGGTTGTTGCAGTGCAAGGTGATGCAGTGAATGGGAACCCGCAATTGCTGCAACAATCGACACAAACAGACACTCTCACAGGTTCTAGCACCAAGAGCAACATACTCTGCCTCACTAGAGCTGCGTGCAACACAATCCTGCTTGCCACTCTTCCAAGAGATCGCAGTCCCACCAACAAGAAAGACATAGCCAGTATGACTGCATGCATCTGTGTCATACGCCCAATCACAGTCAGAGTACCCATCAACGACCACTGACGGTTGCGCCCGGTAAGAGAGACCAACACGGGGAGTGGAGACCGCATAGCGCATAACACGCAGTGTAGCCTCCATGTGCCGAGCCCGTGGAAATTGTGAGAACTGAGCAAGGAAGTTCACAGCAAAGGCTACGTTTGCTTTGGTGGTGGTGGCCAGGTACATGAGTGACCCTATGACTCACAGGTAGTCGGTCATATCCACTGACTCCCCCAGCTTTGACACGTCCAGAGTCTTCAACAACCTCTGCACGGCGGGCGTCATCGGTGTTGAGGAATTGGGGACAAACTCAAGCAGGGAGGCAAAGCGCTCCCCCACGCTCCTGACGTACGCGGCCTGGTGGACATAGAGAACGCAACGAGCACGGTCACGCTCAAGCTCCATGCCAAGAAACACACGAGCTGGACCCAATTCTTTCATCTTCTACGTGGCCTCTAGCAAGGACTTCATAGTGGACACTACGTTGCAACTTGGGGACGCAATAAGCAGGTCATCGACGTACACCAGGATGGCAGCAAAGGGCACCGACCGTGGGGTGACAAAGAGGGAGGGATCCACCGTGCTCCGGCGATACCCCCCCTTCTCCAGGGTAGAGGTGATCTCCTGGTTCCAATACCGTGGTGACTGCTTGAGGCCAGAAAGGGCCTTTCGCAGTCTCCAAACTCGATCGGTGCCGTCAGAGAACCCTGGATGCTGCACCATGTAAATCTCCTCATCCATTTGACCGTGCAGAAAGATGTTGTTTACATCCATCTGCTCGAGCTCCCTGTCGTGGTGTACAACAAGGCTCAGGAGGGCTGGAGCTGTGGTGAAGCATCCGACGGGAGCAAAAGTCTCGTCAAAGTCAACGCCAGGGACTTGAGAAAACCCCTTTGCTGTAAGTCAGGCCTTGTACGTGTCAAGCTTGCCATTAGGCTTGTACTTATGACGGAAGACTCAGCGGGCATCAATCGCCTTGCGGCCTGGTGGGAGATCGACCAGCTCGTATACGACGTAGTCATCCAGGGCTATGAGCTCGTCCCGCATGGCAGACTCCCACTGCTGGGTGTCGGGTGATGCCCGTGCCTGGCGAACAGTGGTCGGGTCAGGCGATGGCGGCGGGGCGGCAACCGTTGCATTTCAATCGGCAATGCTCCGAAGGATGGCGGCTTCGAGCGCGCGCTTGTGCTCGGATGTGAGCAGTGTGTACCCAAGGACATAGCTAGGATGCACAACTCATGTGGTTAGGCCCAGGGTGTCCATACCAGTCGGCAGCGCTGGGGACTGTCCAGACGAGGTCTACGAAGGTTGGACAAAGTACGCTACAACACTAGAGGAGCGAGAGGGAAGTGCGTGCAGGCGGCCGCCTCAAACAAAAGGTTTGATGGGTGCAGGGCGTGGAGGAGCACTGGGTGGACTCAGCACGACGGGAGTGAGCGGACTGGATGGGGACGCAACGGAATGTGCGGGAGAGATGGACTCAGAAGGGATGGACGAGGACACCACAAGGGAAGACGGCGCTCCAAGCAAGCTAGAAGACACCGACGGGGGTGCGTCAGAGGATGGTGGAGTCGCGGTGCCCGTCATTGGAGAACGCTCCAAGGGTGAAGGCTACTCAGACGGGATAGTAGCAGGGACGACAGGGGCAGATGGGACTGCAGGGCCAACCTCCCCCCGCAGCTAGAGTACGGGAGCAGGGAGGCAGCGGACGAGTGACGATCGAGGTCACGGAGAAACACGGACTCGAAGAATAAGGCATCCCAGAAGCGCCGAGCTTTCGATTGGGAGGAAACCCCCAAGAAGGGACATAGACGTCCGCACGGGGAGAGTTTCCTGTCACGGAGGTCCTCTAGGAGCCAGACAGATGCAATGCTACCCTAGACGCGAGCCAGGCGGAGGTCAGCACGAGAGCCATACCAGCACTCAAAGGGTGTAATGGTGTGGGGAAGAGGATCGCGAGGGACGCGATTCCACACCCAGGTCATATAGCTCATGGCCTCAAAGGCAAAGAAAGGGGAGAGCCGAGACTCAGACAAAAGGGTGTGGACGCCATCGACAAGGTTCCGATTCCAATGCTCATAAACACCGTTTTGCTGAGGTGTATAGGGAGCCGAGGTCTCTAGACACACCCCTTGGGACTCAAGGAGCCGGGTGGTGCGTCCAAGGAACTCACCGCCACGATCACTGCAAAAGACGCACAGTGAATGTTGACACGCACGTCTAGCCTGAATGAGCCATGACCCGATGACAAAAGCAACATCACTCTTCTGACGAAGAGCGGAGATCTAGCGAAAACGGGAGAAATCATCAGTAAGGCACTGAACGTAACGCTCGACCCCCCCCCAAGAAAGTCATGGGGAAGAGGTCCCATGACATCGACATGAACAAGATTGAGAGGGTGAGCGGACTGGGAGTCAGAAGTTGCAAAGGGAGAACGATGCATTTTCCCTTGGGCATAGTCCATGTAGTCAGAGGAGCATGGCGCAGGGAAGGTGGAAGGGGACAAGCTAACAGCGGGCTGAAGGCGGAGCATGCTATTGATAGCATCACTGTGCACATGGCCAAGACGGCGATGCAAGAGCTGGATATCAGCAAGAGGAAAGGAAGGAGCGACGTGAGCAAGAGACAAGCTAACAGTGGGTGCAGAGGGGGCATGAAGGGGGACACGATACAGCTTGTCACACTTAACCCCCCGTATGACGACGCATTAGAGCGAAGATGGACAGTACCCACGCCCTGACCAGCTGAGAAATCCATGCCCTGATTGTCGAGGGACGTCACTGACAGCAAGCTGAGTTCCAAGGAAGACAGAACAGAACGTCAAGAAAAAACAGCATGTTCTGTGATGGTGCTCTACGGTACTGTTCCGCGGTGGCGTTCCACGCCGGTGTCCGCAGGAGCGTTCCACGGCGAAAGAAAGTGGGGGAAGCAACCGGTCGTCATGCGGAAGAAAACCCCGGCCAGCGCAACTACTGACGCAGCTGCCAATGGCACTTCCGTCAACGGCCAATGCCGGGCTCCGCCATCGTCACCACAGCGGCTATTGCAGCAGCAGCATCATCAGAAGTAACAGTAGCTACCGCAACAGCAGCAGCAGCAAGAGCAACAGCAGCAGCCGCAACAACAATAGCAGCAGCGCCCGCTGAGCTCGACGACATTGGCGCGCCAGGAGAGCGTGCTGGCTGACCAACAGGCTGAGAGCCCCAATGCTTTGACAAAGCAGGTCGCTGAGATGCAAGATGTAATCAGGGGCTTACTGCCTCAGCATCAAGAGTCCCAACAACAACAGCAGCATCCGTCCGCTATCCCGAGCGAGGACCACCTTGCTTACGGCGGTAATGCTGATAAGGTCGCGGAGAACCTCTGTGAATCTAGCAAGGAGGGCGAGGAAGAGATACTGCAAGCGTGCCTCATCCGCCTGGAGGCACGCCGCCGGACGGGTGAGGCCAATGCCGCCCTCTAGGACACAAGCTCCAGCGCCGACGCAAGCCCGAGCACATCTCGCCGCCGTTTGAGCTTTGAGGAGTTGGCTCTATGGGCACGCATGGGCTAAGGGGGCATCCTCCTCTATGCCCGGCCTTGCTATGGCTTCAGCCTTCGCTCTGCCGACGGTCAAGCCACCCAAGTGATTTGAGCTGGACCCTCCCGTCTTCCGGACTGGGAATAACTTCAAGTCCTGGGAACCACGCTTCCGCATATCGGCCATGAGCAAGGGAGTCCTCGCCTACTACCTCACTCCTTACCAGGCGTCTGACCCCGCCCAGACATAGATGGCGGTCCGCGCCGCTTCCGGCCTGATGAAGGCCGCCCCGGACTTCACCAAGGACTTCAGTCGGTTCCTTGGCAATTCACTGACCGGCTTGGGTGCTGGCCCCTGCATTGCGTGGGCACTCGATGTCACTCTGTTTGAGGGCGCCTCCTTGGCTCTGACGTCCCAGTGCCTCGCCGACTTGAACGCCCTCTACCAGACTACTCAGGAGTCTACAGCTGACTACTGACGTTGAGCGATTCAGCTGTACGAGAAGCTAGGATACGATGCCCTTGCGCAGTACTCCGCCCTCAAGATCATCTTGTACGGCATCCACCTCGACGACGCGTGCGTCTTGAGCAACTTCAATCAGACTCTCCTTCGCGACATGGCAAGCAACGAGACCCTGCTGCGCTGGGCCACCCTCCACTTCCCGGAGATTGCCGACATGGACGTCTCAAACCGCGCTCGCCGCAGCACCGCTTCAACTACAGTTGCCACCGCATCTCCCTCCTCGCTGTCTACTGTAATAACGGCTCGAGCTTAGGGGAAAAAGGGTCGCAAGTCGTCAAGTGGTGGTTCTAGTGGCAGGACCAGTAGCGGCACCAACACCAGCAGTGTCAACCACAACAGCAACAACGTGAGGGACAACAGTGGCAACAACAGCAGCAGCAGCGGTAGCAGCAGCGGCTCCGGCAACACGACAGGCCACCGACTCGTGTGCTTCAACTGCGGGGGTGACCATCTCTATCCGACCGCACTCGCCGGCAGCCATTTGAGCACAACCATTGGAACTTCCCAACGCTCCGTGGGAATGTGTGGCCATGGATTTTATCACCGGCTTCCCACAAACGAAGAGGGACCATGATGCAATGTTTGTGGTGATCAATCGTTGAACCTGCATGGCACATTTCATGCCCACAACATCACGGGTGACCGCTGAGGAAACAGCACGCCTCTTCTATGATGGCGTTGTGAAGTACCACGGCACCCCCCTCGAAATCATCTCCGATCGTGATCCTCGGTTTGCACGTCGTTTCTGTCAAGCACTCAATGAGCAATACGGAACACGAGTAAAGATGTCAACAGCATTCCATCCACAGACGGATGGGCAGACTGAACGCATGAACCGCACATTGAAACAAATGTTGCGGATGTATATCAACCCTTTGTTGGAGTATTGGGATGATTTTCTCGCACCGGCAGAATTTGCTGTCAACAACGCCGTGAGCGAGTCGACTGGCTATACCCCGTTCCTTCTCAATCATGGTCGGCATCCGGTGGTACCCGCCTCACTAGTGAAGCGCGGGGGCGGTGGTGATCAGGTTCCCTCCGCCCAGGCCTTTGTCGAGAAAATGGATGCGTTGTGGCGTGATGAAAAAACACACCTGTACGCAGCTCGACAACGTCAAAATGTCTATGCTGACAAGTCCAGACGTGAGGTCAAATTCTCCGTTGGCGAGCGAGTGCTTCTCAGCACAAAACATTTACGGCTGAAGACGCCTGGTGCATGTAAGATGTTGCCAAAGTGGTTAGGACCCTTCGTGATCACGCATGAGGTGGGCCAAGTGGCTTACCGTCTCGCGCTCCCCTCCGCAATGCGTATCCACAACGTCTTCCACGTGAGCCGTCTTGCACCATACACGGCAAATGGGTCTGTTCAACCACCCCCGCCAACAGTTCTTGCCGTTGAAGGCCAATGTGAGGTACACCGTATCCTCCAGCACCGAGAGCGTGTACTTCACGGACGAGTGGTCAAGGAGTACCTTGTGCATTGGGCCGGTTGTGGACCTGAACACAACTCATGGGAGCCAGAGTCTCGGATGCCAAAAGCAGGCGTAACCGAGTACTCGGAGGAGTTGGCTGCCCGGTCACGACGACGTGCCCTCGGGGGTACCACGCTGGCACAAAACCCTTCATGAGGTTTTGGCACAATACCTTGGCCACCGCGTAGTGTGTAACGGGGATGCCTGGAAACACGTCGCGAGGGCGCTCCTTACAAAAGGGGGAGGATGCGCCGCCATCCCTTGTCCAAGGTTGAGATTTGGTATTGTTCTTCAAAGTGCCATAAGACCTCAAGTGATAAAAATCATTGTTTTGACAAATGTGATGGTCATAAAAACGAGATGATTCCTTCTCACTGTTGTTTTTTTTTCTTTTTTTTTTTCGTGATGTGCAGGTCTTTTTCTCCAAGAAAATATCACAAATCGGGACGATTTGGTCCTGAAGGGGGAGGAATGTAGAGCGAAAATGTTTTGACGTTTTCGCAAATTTAAGTCAGAACTGCTTGCCAAACTCTGACCATGCCAGCTGGCACGGTCAAGTTTGGATCCATGTGGCAGTTACAAAAGACAAAAGGGGTCCTGAGGTCGCATTCTGACTTCCGCGAGGAGAAAGACCCAAAATCGCATATGAGATGTCGTGATGCATCTTTTTAGAAAGAGATGCATCATAGACACCGATATTTAGAAGCACGTGAGAGATTTTTATAAAAACGTACAGATTATTCCACCGACGGGAAGAAATTGTACAAAACAGACTCTCGACTAAAAGGAAAGAGACCACAAAATGAAGTGGGTGTCACAACAGATACGATTGTGACATAATCATAACTTCGTGCACGAACATACGTCGTAGCTTCGAAAGGGGTAGTTATGCTCTATGATGACGCGACGTGGTGAGACCCGTGTGACAAACGGGCATCATCGGCAAAGCCGACCTCATTCGTGACCATTCGCGACTGAAACACCGAGAGCTCCGCCCTTTCGACGCGACGTACTCCACCGATTTCTACAACCCCATTCCGGAAACTTGCAGCCAGATCGCCCCCACTTGTGGTGCTCCGGATAACTCATGACTAGCACGCCCAGTACGGATAAACTATTATCGATGTCTTGCCCCCGAATCTGGCTAAGTTACCCCCAAAAATAGAAGAGAATTAGACATAATCATTACAATGGGGGTAAGTTGCAAACATAAAATAATGGGGGCAACCTGGCCTGAAGTTTTCTGAAAGGGGGCAACTTAGCAATTTTTCTCAGAAAAGGGGCGTCTCAGACATGATCAGCCAAAAATGGGGGCAATCTAGGAATTAGCCGCCTCTGTAACGGATTTGATGGAATCCTTGGCCGACTAGGCCAAAACTGCGGTGCCATCCCGTCTCACCGCCCAGAGTCCCAAAGAACCCCTATCGAGCCGCGTGGCTCCTTTCATCGGTCGGCTTGGCACTCCCACACTACACTGCCACCCACTATAAGTGAGAGCGGCCTCGGCATCTCCGGTAATCCCAACATGGGATTCGAACCCTAGAACTCTCATACCAATGCTGCGAATTTGATGCAATCCTTGGCCGACTAGGCCAAAACCGCTCTGCTTGAGGGTCTCCGACCCTCAAGCCATCTCGTCTCACCGCCCACAATCCCAGGTGACCCCGCTCGAGCCACGTGGCTCCTTCGACCAGTCAGCGTGGCACTGCCACACTACAACCGTATAGCGGTTTGAATAAAAAAAACAAACTGCTTACTGATGGTTTGTGTGGCTACCACCCGTCACGACCAATGCTGATGGATTACCCATATACCCACGTTGGTGGTATATGGTAGAGGAGGGCATGATGACACTACGGACCTCCCAAGTGTCCCGAGACTTCTCCACCATCTACGACAGCACCGGCGAGACACGGTCGATGCATTGCCGCAACCCTGTTGGCTTGTTGGGAGCTAGGAGAGTTTTCTCAGTGGGTTGAGACCCGCGCACCTAGCGGATTGTAACGGTGCAACGAGGAGACCCGGTGGCTATAGTAGTGTTTCTGAGATTCTTAAGCATGGCTCAAGTTTTCTCGGTGGTCGAGACTCAAGCACTTGGAGAGTTGTTCCTGTTGTTGTGTGTGTCGTACGCACCTTACGGTGACCCCTCGGCTCATGTCCATTCAGGTACAGATCCCTGAGACTGACGACGGTGGTAGAAGACGGGCAGCCGGCGGTGACGGACGCCTAGAAGACTCTCACATTTTTTGTATTCATGCTATGGGAAAGCACATAAGCGTGCAGCCCATCAAGACATAGATCTTGTCGTTGCGGCTGTTCTGGTACAAACGGCTCGTCGATCTGACGTGTCTACAGGGAGTTATGGCCAAAACTGTGTTTTTGCCACTGTTTTGTCCTGCTAGAAAACAGCGCCGTTGCGCACCGCATGTGTCTGCACCCACTAGGTCAGAGACACTATTTGGGTTATCTAGGCTCCAGTTGTTATTTCTCTCTCTACAAAATTCAATATTTGCAGCCTCAGACACTTGTACTTGTTGTAGGCTGCTGTGCTAGACAAGCAAGCAACAGCTGGGCTATTGCAAGGAAGACACCAAGCAATGGAGGGCAGAAGCCATGAGCAGTTTGCGTGGAAGTTTGAATCGAGAGAATACAGAACGACAAGTCACACAGAACGAGGTGGTAGCCGTCAGATAGGGAGGAGGCGAGCGAGCGAGCAACGAGCTCGATCTTGTTCACAAACTCCAAGTTAAGTGAATAGGACCAAACTACCCACTACAAAGTTGCAACCTGTTAACTAGGTCACTGGAGAGAAAACCTACAACAGAACAGACTAGAGTATGAACCCGATGTAAATGTGTGTGCACACATCCACACCAGCCAGATGCATGTGAGACTTGTGGAGATGCCTTGCTGTGAGGCTCGTCGTGTAGTCATGCCACCACGACGTAGCAGCCAGCAGGGGTTGTCTCTCTCCAGTTAATCACCTGCATAAGTGAGATGAGGGTACAAGGAGGCCAGAGGTCACTGTGTGGTAGTAACACAACACCAACACTCCCCCATGACCCCCGGCCAACTTGCACAATGGCAGGCACAGGCGACATCGACGTCACGAGGGGTGACACGACACAAAACTGTACACAAGCACAGGCACAACAAATCAACCAGGAGGATCACGAGGAAACAACAGCCCAACGGCGTGAACCGTTGCCTTAAACACATTGCTGCTAAGTGCCTTTGTGAGGAAGTATGCACGTTGCTGTCGAGTGTCGACCCACACAATCTGAACATCGCCAGCAGTCACACGCTCACGCACTTAATGATGCTCCACATTGATATGCTTTGTAGAACTATGGGACATGCCGTCATGTTCGGTGATAGCCTTTGTGCTTTGGTTGTTGCAGTGCAATGTAGCGAATGGGAACCCACAATTGCTACAACAATCGACACAAATAGACACTCTCACAGGTTCCAGCACCAAGAGCAACATACTCTGCCTCACTGGAGCTACGTGCAACACAACCCTGCTTGCCACTCTTCCAAGAGATCGTAGTCCCACCAACAAGAAAGACATAACCAGTACGACTACATGCATCTGTGTCATGCGCCCAATCACAGTCAGAGTACCCATCAACGACCACTGACGGTTGCGCCCGGTAAGAGAGACCAACACGGGCAGTGGAGACCGCATAGCGCACAACACGCAGTGTGGCCTCCATGTGTCCAGCCCGTGGAAATTGTGAGAACTGAGCAAGGAAGTTCACAGCAAAGGCTACGTTTGCTGTGGTGGTGGTGGCCAGGTACATGAGTGACCCTATGACTCGCAGGTAGTCGGTCACATCCACTGACTCCCCCAGCTTTGACACGTCCAGAGTCTTCAACAACCTCTGCACGACGGGCGTCATCGGTGTTGAGGCAATGGGGACAAACTCAAGCAGGGAGGCAAAGCGCTCCCCCAGGCTCCTTACGTACGCGGCCTCGTGGACGTATAGAACGCAACAAGCACGTTCACGCTCAAGCTTCATGCCAAGAAACACATGAGCCAGACCCAAGTCTTTCATCTTCTACGTGGCCTGTAGCAGGGACTTCACAATGGACACTACGTCGCAACTTGGGGACGCAATAAGCAGGTCATCGACATACACGAGGATGGCAGCAAATGGCACCGACCGTGGGGTGACAAAGAGGGAGGGATCCACCGTGCTCCGGCGATACCCCCCCTTCTCTAGGGTGGAGGTGATCTCCTGGTTCCAATACCGTGGTGACTGCTTGAGGCCAGAAAGGGCCTTTCGCAGTCTCCAAACTCTATCGGTGCCGTCAGAGAACCCTAGAGGCTGCATCATGTAAATCTCCTCATCCATTCGACCGTGCAGAAAGACATTGTTTACATCCATCTGCTCGAGCTCCCTGTCGTGGTGTGCAACAAGGCTTAGGCGGGTTGGAGCTGTGGTGTAGCATCCGACGGGAGCAAAAGTCTCGTCAAAGTCAACGCCAGGGACTTGAGAAAACCCCGTTGCTGTAAGTCGGGCCTTGTACGTGTCAAGCTTGCCATTAGGCTTGTACTTATGATGGAAGACTCAGCGGGCATCAATCGCCTTGCAGCCTGGTGGGAGATCGACCAGCTCGTATACGGCGTGGTCATCCAGGGCTATGAGCTCGTCCCGCATGGCAGACTCCCACTGCTGGGTGTCGGGTGATGCCCGTGCCTGGCGAACAGTGGTCGGGTCAGGCGATGGCGGCGGGGCGGCAACCGTTGCATTTCAATCGGCAATGCTCCCAAGGATGGCGGCTTCGAGCGCGCGCTCGTGCTCAGATGTGAGCAGTGTGTACCCAAGGACATAGCTAGGATGCACAACTCATGTGGCTAGGCCCAGGGCGTCCATACCAGTCGGCAGCGCTGGGGACTGTCCAGACAAAGTCTACGAAGGCTGGACAGAGAACGCTGCAACACTAGAGGAGCGAGAGGGAAGTGCGCACAGGCGGCCGCCTCAAACAAAAGGTTTGATGGGTGCAAGGCGTGGAGGAGCACTGGGTGGACTCGGCACGACGGGAGTGAGCGGACTGGATGGGGACGTAGCAGAATGTGCGGGAGAGACGAACTCAGAAGGGATGGACGAGGACACCACAAGGGAAGACGGCGCTCCAAGCAAGCTAGAAGACACCGACGAGGGGGCATCAGAGGATGGTGGAGTCGCGGTGCCCATCGTTGGAGAACGCTCCGAGGGTGAAGGCTGCTGAGACGGGACAGTAGCAGGGACGGCAGGGACAGATGGGACTGCAGGGCCAACCTCCCCTTGCAGCCGAGAGTGCGGGAGCAGGGAGGCAGCGGACGAGTGATGATTGGGATCACGGAGAAACACGGACTTAAAGAATAAGGCATCCCAGAAGCACCCGGCTTTTGACTGGGAGGAAACGCCCAAGAAGGGACATAGACGTCCACGCGAGGAGAGTTTTCTATCGCGGAGGTCCTCTAGGAGCCAGACAGACGCAATGCTACCCTAGACGCGAGCCAGGCGGAGGTCAGCACGAGAGCCATACCAGTGCTCAAAGGGTGTAATGGTGCGGGGAAGAGGACCGTGAGGTACGCAATTCCACACCCAAGTCATGGCCTCAAAGGCAAAGAGAGGGGAGAGCCCAGACTCAGACACAAGGGTGTGGACGCCATTGGCAAGGTTCCGATTCCAGCGCTCATAAACAGCATATTGCTGAGGTGTGTAGGGAGCCGAGGTCTCTAGACACACCCCTTGGGACTCAAGGAGCCGGGCAGTGGGTCCAAGGAACTCACCGCCAGGATCACTACAAAAGACGCATAGTGAATGTTGACACGCACGTTCAGCCTTAATGAGCCATGACGCGATGACAGAAGCAACATCACTCTTCTGACGAAGAGCAAAGATCCAGCGAAAACGGGAAAAGTCATTAGTAAGGCACTGAACGTAACGCTCGACCCCCCCCCCCCCAAGAAAGTTATGCGGAAGAGGTCCCATGATGTCAGCATGAACAAGACCGAGAGGGTGAGCGGACTAGGAGTCAGAAGTTGCAAAAGGAGAACAATGCATTTTCCCTTGGGCATAGTCCAGGCAGTCAGAGGGGCATGGCGCAAGGAAGGTAGAAGGGGACAAGCCAACAGCGGGCTGAAGGCGGAGCATGCTATTGATAGCATCACTGTGCACATGGCCAAGACGGCGATGCAAGAGCTGGATATCATCAAGAGGAAAGGAAGGAGCAACGTGAGCAAGAGACAAGCCAACAGTGGGTGCAGAGGGGGCATGAAGGGGGACACGATACAGCTTGTCATACTTAACCCCCTGCATGACGACGCAGAAGAGCAAAGATGGACAGTACCCACGCCCTGACTTGCTGAGAAATCCATGCCCTGATTGTCAAGGGACGTCACTGACAGCAAGCTGAGTTCCAAGGAAGACAAAATAGAATGTCAGGCAAAAACAACATGCCACTGGGACCGACAAAGCAGACAACACCAACGCCCTGGACGGGAAGGAGCTGGCCGGAACCAGTGCACACAAAGCGAACAGAGCCGACAGGACCCAAGGAGACAAAGGCGGACCAAACAGAGGTCATGTGATGGGTGGCTCCGGAGTTGAGGACCCAGAAGCCACCAGAGACACGGACATGGGGAAGGATGCCACAGGTGGCGACCGTGCCGACGGAGGGCGGGGATGAGGCACAGGCAGCATGACAACAAGGGAGAATGACAGAATGCCAGTGCTCGACCCACGGAACAGACACTGATGGCAACCCAAGGACGTGACCGGGGGGTTCCTCACGGAGGAAGGTGTCTGTCTGACAGGCAAGACCCACTGGCCAACGAAGACACACTCTCACCTCCCTGATCACGAAGGTGAAGACGGTGGAGGAGAGACTACTCCAGCCAGCGCTCATTGTCGACGGAGGATGCAGCCGATGGAGCAGGCGCGCTCGAGGGAGGGGCAAACCACGGAGGAGGGACGTAGGTCGAGGAAGGTGGGCCCCCGAAGGCGGGTGCTCCATAGGGCAACGGCCAGCCCCAAGAGTAGAGGACGGGAGGATGCACGCCGGCGACACCGGCGGTGGAGTAGGCCTGAGCTGGTGAGGAACTGGCAGACGAAGTAGAGCTGGAGCTGGAGCTGACAGTGGAAGAAGAAGAGGAGGACCCGCTGGTGTGCGCCCAATAAGCACGCATGGCGTGTGTGAGGCGGACGTCATTAGGGGGTGCAGGGCACTTGCGAGCGGAATGCTCAGAGGAGCCACAGTTCCAGCACACCACCTCACCAGGAACACGAGACGGCATAGCAAATTTGCCCATCCCCTTGCCTTGCCCACGACCGCGTCCACGTCCACGGCCCTGGGAGGCAAGGGCTATGACCGTAGAGGTAGAGGAGGAAGAAGAAGAGGATGTAACAGCGGAGGAAGAAGTGGAGGTGGCAGTGGAGACAGTGGCAACCCCTGCGACTGCAGTGCGATGAAGGCACTTGTTTTGGAGGTTTGTCCACCCGGCTGCAAGCCTTTTAGGGACAAAGTCCCAGAGGGCACCAACGTCTGGAGGGGACTTGAGTGGAACAGGATGGGAGGCAAGGCGCTGCAGCTCGTCTGCTTTGACATCACGGAGAAGGTCGGACAGCTCGGGGATCAACTCGTTGACCATGGTGTGCACAGCGAACAGCTGACCTGGTGCGGCCTCACCAAGCTCGCGAAGCAACTTGAGCCCGTGTTCCCAGTAGGCGTCGGCCGACTTGTCCGCACGCATTAAGAGCGTGTTGAACTGAATGATGAGAGTACTTTGAGCTACCTGAATTGAAACTGTCGTGCGTCGACAAAGCATGGTGTACGCACCGACTGGGTCAACCGCTGAACAGCGGGATCAGCATTATAAGTGCCAACAACGTCGACGAGTGTCTCAGGGACAGCGGCAATGAGGGCACGGACAGCGCGAGCAGACTCATTAGCAACAGGGGTTAAAGAAGGTGTGGCAGGGAAGTAGTATTCCCACAGACGTTCTCCCTGAGCCCATGCACTTATCTGGGTCTCCCAGGAAGAGAAGGCAAGTCCACCAGAAAGGATAGGAGGTTGGAAGGGGAAGTCATGCTGGCCAGAGACTGCGGCAGGAGGGAGAGCAGATGGGGTGACAGTAGGGTTTGAGGCAGCAGGGTTAGCACCAGGTGGGGTAGAAGAAACACTGGCACCGGTGCCAGCAGAGGAGCCAGCTAGCAAGAACGAGGCAGCAGGCAGCCGTTTGAGCACAAGCGCAACCACCTCATCTGCGAAAGCGCCGCGATTGTCATTGGCGACTTTGAGACACTCTTCAGCATCACGCTGAGCGTCACAAGCGAGGGCCAACTGGCGGTGAAGGTCTGCTATGACCGACTCGTCGTCACCGGGCATGGTGATGACTAATGGGCCCTGCCGAGAAGATTTCCGCAGAGTTCCCCCGGCCCTAGTGGGCATTGGAAAACTGGGAATGCCTTAGGCACGGTGGATATGTGTTGCAAGACAGCCCGACCCAAGTCACACAGACAAGCCACCACGGAGAAAAGAGACAGAGGGTAGGAAAAGGGAGATGCAGACCAGGAGACCTCACAAGGCGTGTGAGGGGCTGTGCAAAAGAGAAAGGATAGGCGGGACAATGAAAGCAGTTGCAGCGGAGAGCACAGAGATGCAAGATGCAGTCGGCACAATCGGTGCTAGGCAGTCTCTGGTGAAGGCGGGGCCAACGGTAGGAAGGATCGCCGCTGCAATGTCGGCCGCTGTGACGAGTTTGGTGATGTCAGAGGGTGCAGATGCGAATACTGCAACAGCGATGGCCATGGAAGTGCGAATGGCTGTAGTTGTAGTGGATACGACAGAGGCTGCAAAAGCTGTTTCAAAAGCCACAGCTGATGGGGCTGCCGCCAGCAATGTCCCAATGTCTGCAGCTACCACAGCCAATGGTCCAGCTACAATGGCCGCCTCAGGGTAGGATTCAGCGGCACGGCCAGCTAACATTGATGCAGGGGCGCGTGTTCCTCTAGCTGCTACGGCAAAGGTGGCAACAGCTGCAGCTGCCACGTCTATCACGGCGGAAGTGGTATGTGTGAAGGTGCGAGCAAGCTCTACCGCGTCATGACGCCAAGTTGTGTGCAGAGACGCAACAGCGGTGTTGTACGGTTGCTTAATCCCCCCAGAGGCACCAAGGGAGGGAGGGATTATCGAGCTTTGTCGCGTAGCCGGCGGCGAAGGCGGGGGCTGACGCGCTAGTTGTTCCTGGCGATGCTCACTGTACGATGCCGCAACCGGCACGTCCGAGGAAGCCAATTTGGCGTACACCACCGCGGTGGTGCGTGCGCGGCAGTGTCCAACACTACTGCAGAGAGGGTGCCGCTGGGCAGATGCCACCACCGCTGCAGCGTGCGTGGTGGTGCAGCTACAGGGCTGATCGCGGCAGTCGTTGGTGGCTGCTGCAAAGATGCACAGCACTGTAGCTGTTGCTGAGGTTAACAATGTCGCTGTTGCTGCTGCTGTTGCTGCTACTATTGCGTGAAAAACAGCGGCACAATAGTGTGCATGCTGCTGTTCTAATGTTGCGTGCTGTTGCTGCTTCTAGGTGCCAATGTTGCTGATGCTATGCGGAGGACTATGGTACGACAGAGTGAGAGCAGTGGCTACAATGTTGTTTGCTGCTGCTCAGGCCGTGGGTTGGGGCGGATCTGGAGTACGGCAAAGGTGCAAAGGTGCAAAGGACCTAGGTTGCAAAGGTGCAGCCCCAATGGCAACACTCTGCCAAGCCAGTCGGTGGCGATCCGTCGACCATGGCAGCCCCCCTCCCTCTTGCGTAGGCAGCAATCCGCCAAGTACGACGGTCCACCTGGGGCAGTGTGCGGGAGCGAGGCGAGAGTGCGGCGGCAAGATGACTTGGTGCTGCGGCGAGAGGGCCTGCCGCAAAGTCGTCCCAGAATTGAGGGATGACGCTTCAACGCGTCGTCCTACTTCCATGCTGCTTTGATACTAGTGGGCTGCTGTGCTAGACAAGCAAGCAACAGCTGGACTAGTGCAAGGAAGACACCAAGCAATGGAGGGCAGAAGCCATGGGCAGTTTGCGTGGAAGTTCGAATCAAGAGAACACATAATGAGAAGTCACACAGAACAAGGTGGTAGCCGTCAGGTAGGGAGTAGGCGAGCGAGCGAGCAGCGAGCTTGATCTCGCTCACAAACTTCTAGTTAAGTGAACAGGACCAAACTACCCACTACAAAGTTACAACCTGTCAACTAGGTCAATGGAGAGAAAACCTGCCACTAAACAGACTAGAGTATGAACCCAATGTAAACATGCGTGTGCACATACACGCCAGCCAGAGGCACGTGAGACTTGTGGAGATGCTTGGCTGTGAGGCTTGTCATGTAGTCATGCCACCATGACGTAGGACCCAGCAGGGATTGTCTCTCTCCATTTAATCACCTGCATAAGTGAGATGAGGGTGCAAAGAGGCCAGAGGTCACCGTGTGGTACTGACACAACAGCAACACTTGTGTTCCTAGCCAACCCCTTGCTGTTCTCACCTCCACCTGTGTGTGCTAGTGAGTTAGCTGGCCAGCTAGCCACGCCAGCGATAGCAGTGCTAGGAAGCTGTCTCTCATGGTATCAGAGCAGCGAGCCAGTGCTCGCACAGTTGCGTAGCAGAGACATAGGAACCGTAGTAGCAGTAAGCAACCGCAGGCGTTGCCTGGAGTCGCAGCAGTACCAGTACCCACTGCCTCGTTGGGAGGTCCTAGGAGGGCCCACCACCATTTTCACCATTTTTGTGAGAACTCCGTGTACGTTCTGCGGCCGTTCTGCGACAGCGGAAGTCGCTTCGTGCAACATCCGCGGTGTTCTGTAGCGGTGAGGTCTCCGCAGCAGATGCAGTAACAACGCGGACGTAACAGGACACGTCGACAGGTGCCGCGATGGCATGCGGTGTTCCTGAGTACACCTCCTCGCGGTGACAGTGCCGCGGCAGATCCCGCGGTGATCGCGCGATCCGCAACATTCCACCGCAGCAGCTCAGCAAAGCATTGCGGCTTCGCAGCGGTTCCAAAACATGCAGGTGGTGATCCACAGAGTTCCGCGGTCGCACAACCGGAGCAGTTCCGCGACTGATCCGCGGTCAGAACATTCCGCAACCATCATAGAGCAATTGCGGTAGCCATTCCACGACGGTGTTCTGTGGCTGCGTTACGTGGCGGTATTCCGCGGTGGTACTTTGTGGAAGTTTTTCACGGCGGATTTGTTCCGCGGTGGTGTTCCGCGACACCGCTTTGTGGTGGTGCTCTACGGCACTGTTCCGCAGTGGCGTTCCACGTCGGTGTCCGCACGAGCGTTCCACGGCAAAAGAAAGTGGGGGAAGCAACTGGTCGTCATGCCAAAGAAAACCTTCGCCAGCGCAGCCACCGACGCAGCTGCGAATGGCACTTCCGTTAGCGGCCAACGCCGGGCTCCGCCATCGTCACCACAGCTGCTATTCCAGCAGCAGCATCATCATCAGTAGCAGTAGCTACCGCAGCAGCAGCAGTAGCAAGAGCAGCATCAACACTAGCAACAGCAATATCAGCAGCAACAGTGGCAGCAGCAGCAGTCGCAACAGCAACAGCAGCAGCGCCCGCTAAGCTCGACGACATTGGCGCGCCAGGTGAGCGTGCTGGCTGACCAACAGGCCGAGAGCCCCAATGCTTTGACAAAGCAGGTCGCTGAGATGCAGGATTTAATCAGGGGCTTACTGCCTGAGCATCAACAGTCCCAACAACAACAGCAACATCCGTCCGCTATCCCGAGCGAGGACCACCTTGCTTACAGCGGTAATGCTGATAAGGTCGCGGAGAACCTTTGTGACTCTAGCGAGGAGGGCGAGGAAGAGATACTGCGAGCGTGCCTCATCCGCCTGGAGGCACGCCGCCGGACGGTTGAGGCCAATGCCGCCCTCTAGGACACGAGCTCTAGCGCCGACGCAGGCCCGACCACATCTCGCCACCCTTTGAGCTTTGAGGAGTTGGCTCTATGGGCATGCGTGGGCTAAGGGGGCTTCCTCCTCTATGCCCGGCCTTGCTATGGCTTCAGCCTTCGCTCTGCCGACGGTCAAGCCATCCAAGTGATTTGAGCTGGACCCTCCCGTCTTCCGGACTGGGAATAACTTCAAGTCCTGGGAACCACGCTTCCGCATATCGGCCATGAGCGAGGGAGTCCTCGCCTACTACCTCACTCCTTACCAGGCGTCTGACCCCGCCCAGACATAGATGGCGGTCCGCGCTGCTTCCGGCCTGATGAAGGGCGTCCCGGACTTCACCAAGGACTTCACTCGGTTCCTTGGCAATTCACTGACCGGCTCGGGTGCTGACCCCTGCATTGCGTGGGCACTCGATGTCACTCTGTTTGAGGGCGCCTCCTTGGCTCTGACGTCCCAGTGCCTCGCCGACTTGAACTCCCTCTACCAGACTGCTCAGGAGTCTACAGCTGACTACTGACGTTGAGCGATTCAGCTGTACGAGAAGCTAGGAGACGATGCCCCTACGCAGTACTCCGCCCTCAAGATCATCCTGTACGGCATCCACCCCGACTACGTGTGGGTCTTCAGCAACTTTAATCAGACTCTCCTTCAAGACATGGCAAGCAACGAGACCCTGCTGCGCTGGGCCACCCTCCACTTCCCGGAGATTGCCGACATGGACGTCTCAAACCGCGCTCGCCGCAGCATTGCTTCAGCTGCAGTTGCCACCGCATCTCCCTCCTCGCCGTCTACAGTAATAGCGGCTCGAGCTTAGGGGAAAAAGGGTCGCAAGTCGTCAGGTGGTGGTTCTAGTGGCGGGACCAGTAGCGGCACCAACACCAGCAGTGTCAGCCACAGCAGCAACAATGGGAGCGACAACAACGGCGACAAAAACAGCAGTAGCGGTGGCAACAGTGGCTCCGGCAACACGACAAGCTGCCAACTCGTGTGCTTCAACTGCGGGGCTGACCATCTCTATCCCGACTGCACTCGCCTGGTAGGCCGCTCGTTGGACTGGGCCAAGGTCAACTGTGGATTGCAGCAGGCGCATGGGGCGCGCATGCGCCAGATGTTCGGTGCGACTGCCCGCTTGGCCGCCACTACCGCAGCCGTCCCTGATGAGTCCGCCGTTACAACAAGTTCCTTTGCGAAACCTCCCGACCAGGCACTCGCCAAACCCGACAGGACGATCAGCGAGCTGCATCGGCTTCTAGCCCTGCGCTCATTTCAAGGAGGTGCGAGTGAGTTGACTGAGTTGAGGGTCCTATTGCCTGTGGACTGTATGTGTCGTTGCGTGATGATGTCTGTGGTGGTCCCCATGCCCAGCCGTATGCGTGTGACGGACCTGATGATGTCTCTTGGTTGCATGTTGCTCATGTACGCACTGTTGGTCGCCTTGTTGTGTCCCCTGCTGAGAGTCCTGCTACCGTACCTTGTTCCGTTGCCGAGTGCCACGTTGCCCTTTGTACACATCTCACAGATGCCACTTGGGTCATTGACTCTGGTGCCACCCATCACATGACGTGTCGCCGTGACGCCTTCGTTGTCTTGCACCCTGTTGGCACTGTTCGCTCTATTTGCACTGTAGCTGGCCATGAGGTCCCTGTCCAGGGTGTTGGGGTTGTGCAGTTCACTGGGCCAGCTAGTCCCATGTACATCTCTGATATTCTCTTTGTCCCTGATCTGGAACTCAGCCTGCTATCAATCCGTGCTTGCACCAAGATGGATCTGGGTGTCACGTACACAGCTACCAATGCTCGCATCTTTGTGCGTGACACTGAGGAGACCGTCCTCAGTGGGACGGTCGTCGATGATCTATATCACATCTCTGGGTCCTCTATGAGTGTCCCCCCCTTGTGTCCGTCTCCCGCTGCTCGTGTCTTTGTCGCTGGTACTCTATCCCCCGAGCACCACCGTCTCCTGCATCGACGCCTCTCTCATGTGCACCTGGGGGCTGTCGATAGGCTAATCCGCACTCAGCCTGCTCTTGATCTTGATGCGGCGTCCTTCGAGGTGCCTTCCACGACCGACTGCCTGGCGTGTGCTGAAGGCAAAATGCACCGATCCACCTATCCTGCGTCTGTCTCCAGGGCTCGTCGGCCCTTGGAGCTTGTCCACTCCGACCTCATGGGTCCGCTCCCTGTCAAGTTTTAGGAGGACCGCGGTCGCTATGTCCTCACGTTGACTAATGACTTCTTGCGCATGCGCTGGGTCGATAGTTTGGGTTGGAAGAGTGATATCGCCATTTCAATCCGTATTTGGCTGGTCCTTGCCGAGGGTCAGTCTCCCCACCGCCTTCAGACCTTTCGCTCGGATCGCAATGGCGAGTACCGCGGTCACATGGCCCGCTCCTTCATCGACCTTGGTGTCTTCCACAACCTCTCTGCTCTCGCCACCCCCTAGCAGAACGGTGTCTCAAAGCGCTAGAACTGCACCATGGAGGATGCGGTCTGCGCCATGGGCGGGGACAACACCATGCCTGAGGCTTTTGCCTTCAAGGGCATGGCGTACATGACCTCGGCGTGGAACCGCATTCCCCATGGTCCCCTCCCAGGTCACCGCACGCCATACGAGCTATGGTACAGGCATTGCGTGGATCTGCTCGTGGCTCATGTCTTGGGCTCCCTTGCCTGCGTTTGGTTCACACCGGAGCAACAATGGAGCAAGCTCTCTCTGCGGGGCCGCATCTTCGCCTTCGTTGGCGTCGCCCCACGGTCAAAGGCCTGGCGGTTTTGGGACCCTGAGCGGCGCCGCTTCATGGAGTCCTGTGACGCTCTCTTCTTTAAGCATCTCACCTTCCACGACCTTGCCCGCATCCATGCTCTGCGTGCTGCTCATGCCCATGGGAGTGCCAAATCCCGTAGTGTTGGGGAGGCTCCTGCCGCGGTTGGCAGAGTACCCCCGGCCAGTACGGTCACTCCGTCGTCGACACCCCAAGGGATGTCCCCAGAGGCTGTGCTCACCGACACCCCCAGCCCTGCCCCATCTGTGGCTTGCTCCTCTGCCCTTGACTCTCCGCCCTCGCCCGTGTCCGAGTCTGCGTCCGAGTCTGCCTCCACGTCTGAGGCTCTGCCTGATCCTGCGCATGCTTCCGCGTCTGAAATTCAGCCTGATCCTGCGTCCGTATCTGGCTCTGAGCTATCCATGCCTTTGGCCGCGGACATGCCTGCGTCTGCCATAGGCCCGTCCTTGGCTGTTGAGGTAACGCCAGCCTTGAGTGGCGCGCCTGCCGTGTAGTCCACACCGGCATGTGAGTTGTCAGAGCCTACCGCTCCTGTCCCATCGGACCCCTACACACGAGCACCCGGCGGATGTCTCTGCCCTCACCCCACGTGTAGTGTCATCAGCAGTGACCCGGGCACGAAGGCCCTCGGCCTGAGTGCTCGCAGCCTCGCTCAGGTTCATACTGGCTGTTCCAATGGTATGGCACTACTTGCTCATGAGTGTGGTCTTGCTCGTGACGTCGCTGAGTCCATGTTGACGGTCGACCCTCCCTCTGCGGCGTATGCCCTGGCTACACGTAGTGCACCAGTGTTGTCTCCCGATCCCACCAGTCTGCCTGAGGCCTTGTCAGCCCCCGACGCTGAGCAGTGGCGCATTGCCTGCGAGGCTGAGCTCGATGCCATCCAAGAGCACGACGTCTTTGAGCTGGTTGACTTGCCAAAGAACCGCAAGGCCATCAAGGCCAAGTGAGTTCTACGCAAGAAGCTCAAACGAGACGGCACTGTGGAGCGCTGCAAAGCGTGCCTAACACTAAAAGACTTCTCTGAGGTCCCTCGCGTGGACTACACCAAGACCTTTGCCCCTGTTAGCTAAATGACGACCACGCTCACGCTGCTGAGCTAGGTGGCACAACACGACGAGAAACTCCATCAGATGGATGTCAATAATGCGTTCCTGAACAGGGAGTTTGAGGAGGAGATCTACATGGTCGAGCCACCCGGCTTTGAGGATGGTACATGTCGTGTGTACCGGCTGCGAAAGGCCTTGTACGGCTTGAAACAGTCACCTCGCTAGTGGAATCAGGAGATCCCCAGCATGTTGAGACGCACTGGGTATGTTCAGAGTAATGTTGATCCATCCCTGTTCCTCTCACAGTCCCCAGCACCGCTAGCTGCCATCCTCGTCTACATAGACGATATACTTATTGCCTTACCAGACCTGTGAGCGGTGAACGCTGCCAAGACCGTTCTCTCATCGGCCTACACGATGAAAGATCTTGGTAAGGCCTCTGTCTTCTTGCGGATGGAGATCGTACGCGACCGTGTCCGCTGCACACTCTGTGTCCATCAGGGATACTACGCACAGACTGTGGGTGAGCGCTTTGTGACCTCCTCGCTATTGTCTGCACGGCCTCCACGCCCATGACCCCTGAGGGGTAGGCCACCCTGAAGGTAGATGACCCTGCTGACTCGGGGGAGCGAGTCGATGTGACCCTGTACCTGTGAGTCATCGGCTTGCTCATGTACTTGGCCAGTACGACACGACCCAACATTGCCTTCACTGTCAACCTGCTTGCCCATTTCTCACAAGCTCCACACCAGCAAACACTGGAGGCCATAGTCCGGTGTGTGCACTACATCCTCTCCACCAAACGCTTTGACCTATGCTTTTGCGAGCAGGTGTCCATTGCGCTCGATGGGTACACAGATAATGACAGGGCGTGGAGTCCAGATGGCAAGAGCCGCACCGGCTACATCTTTCTCATTGGAGGCACTACAATGTCCCGACAAAGTGGGAAGCATGGCTGTAGCACACGCAACACTACTGAGGCACAGTATGTTGCTCTAGGTGCCGGTGCAGCGGAGTGTGTCTGGCTCGTCCCTATGTTGCGTGAACTGCGTCAGTCCATTCCCCCCGTGGTTCTCCAGTCTGACAACATGAGCGTGGAGGCCATCGCCAAGAACTGAGGTGTGTTCCA
Source organism: Penium margaritaceum (assembly GCA_023375785.1). Classification (NCBI taxonomy): domain Eukaryota; kingdom Viridiplantae; phylum Streptophyta; class Zygnematophyceae; order Desmidiales; family Peniaceae; genus Penium; species Penium margaritaceum. The sequence continues at coordinate 174,441 of SZWC01000040.1, read as the reverse complement.
TGCATGCACAAAGCAAATCAATTCGTGCAAGCACCACTTTGTGCCAGATCCGGTTGATCATGGTGAGATTGGAGTCATCCACGTGGGTACTGACAGGTAGTGCGCGGATTTTCTGACCAAGGCTCTGGGTCGTTTGAAGTTTCATGTGGCTACTCATTCTGTGGGACTCTGCCCCGTCCCTGTCGCAGGTTGATTCCTCATGTGCCACCTTGCATGTGCTGTGCTTGCTGCCTGTAGTGGATTTGCGTTTCCTGCTCTGTACGGCGTTAGTGTCTGCACGTGCATGGACGTGTTTCGCCCCCCGTTCATGGGGGAGTGTTGTTGTGTATGTCGTACACGGCTTACGGTAACCCCTCGGCTCATGTCCATTCACCTGCAGATCCCTTAGACTGATGACGGTGGCAGAAGACCGGCGGCCGGAGGCGACGGACGCCCAGAAGACTCTCGCATTTTTTAGATTCAAACTGTGGGATAACACATAGGTGTGCACCCTATCAGGACGTAGATCTTGTTGTTGCGGCCATTCTGGTTCAAACGGCTCATCGCTCTGATGTGTTTGCAGGGAGTTATGGCCAAAACTGTGTTTTTGCCACTGTTTTTTTCCTGCTAGAAAATAGCGCCCTTGCGCACCGCAGGTGTGTGCACTGACTAGGTCAGAGACACTATTTAGGTTGTCTAGGCCTCAGATGTTATTTATCTCTCTGCACAATTCAATATTTGCAGCTTCTGACACTTGTACTTGTGTCCTTAGCCAAGCCCTTTCTATTCTCACCTCCACTTGTGTGTGCTAGTGAGTTAGCTGGCCAGCTTGTACTGCCATGCTAGCGACAGCAGTTCTAGGAAGCTGTCTCTCAGTTCCGTTGCCTCGAGGAGACCACCATTGATTGTTACTATGGTCTATGCAATGTGTTCTCCTCGCTGACTCATTTTGGTTTCGCGAGGGTGATGGGGCCCGGTGCGACTAGCTGCTGGCGCCCCTATATGAGCCCGCTAGGAGCTCATTTGTACTCTCTCCTTGTTCTTTCATATAATGCATTTCCGACATAGCCAAATTTTTGTCGTGTTGTATTGCACTCACACACAGAGCTCATGTTCATGTTTGCATGGGCCTGCATGCCCTACCGTAGTGTCTCCGATGTCCCATTAAAATACTTGTTATCCTTCATCCACTCTCGCACATATTAAATCTCTTTGCCCATGGATGAATCACTCTCGAAATTCAAAAAATCCAGTTTCTCTATAGAAATTTCTTACAGAAAAATGCCATTAGGAAATTACTCAAATGCTTACATTACGCAGTCCACAGCAAATCAGACTCCACGTTGCCATCCTCTATCAAGATGGCGACGTGGAGACTTCCCCACATAAATTTGTTGAAGGGGCAGCTCAGCCCCTCTTTGACTATGCGCTCCAATTGTTGCCAGGATTGCTTGCAGTCCTCCTTGGGGCGCCTGGCCGTCAGGAGGACTTTTGCGATATGTGCGAAGAGTGGTAATTGCGCGACGTCCCTCCAATGTTCCGAAGTTCATGTTTGAGGTTCGAAGTTGAGGGGACAGACCATGGGCCTGAACAAACATTGGACCATTATCTGACACATAACCAACAAGAATAACCATGGATGAAACAGGGTAAAAAAAACTAGGCCAGAAATTATAGGCAAATACAACTGTCACTGAATTCAATTATAGAAAATAGGCGAACATAAAAGACACTACGGTAATTAATTTCCAACTTGATATCAGAGCACAGGGGGGCGTACGAGCAGCAGAAGCAGCAGCAATAGGCGGAACGTTAAGAGAATGCGCCACGTGGGGTCATGCCGACAGCAACGTGAGGGAGCGTGAAGCGACTGCACGTGAACGCAATAGGGGCGGTGAGCCGCACACAGTAGAATTAGCGATTGCGGTGGAAACAACGGTAGTAGTAGCAGACGTAGCAGCTGCGTCAGCTGCGGTGCCACGCAGCAAGAGTAGTGGCGGCAAAGGAGCCGCTCACAGCAACAACAAGAGCGGTGACAACAGCAAGAGCAGCGGCCAGCGCTGGCATTCGCACCATCTACACAAGCGGTTGCAACAATAGTAGCAGCAGCCGTTGTGTCACGCAGTAGCATCACCCGCAACATCACCTACGTAGCAGATCACCCACTGCAGTAGCAGTGTCAGCAATAGCAACCCATAGTAGCAGCAGCAGTAGCAGACACTACAGTAGCAGTGGCAGCAGCAGCAGGGTGTAGCAATGACAGTAGTAGTAGTAGCGTGTAGCAACAGCAGTAGCGGCGACAGCAGAAAGCAGTAGCGGCGGTAGTAGCAAGCAGTAGCGGTGACAGCAACAAGCAACAGCAACAGCGGCGGCACACAAAATAAGCAGCAGCAGCAACAACAACAAGCAGCAACAATTGTTGTTGCACAGAGCAACAACAGCAACAGCAACAACCACAACAGCTACACCTTCCGTTGCAGCTGTTGCTGCCGTAGTGAGGAGGGCCTCGCAACCCTCCTCTGATGGCCCCAGTCCCTTGACGTGGTCCCCTCGATCCTATCAGGGAGGCCCCTCTGAGGGGATCCCGTTGGCCCCGTTTGCCCCCTCCCCCCCTTTCTCGAGGGGGCCCTAGGAGGGCCTCATCGAGCCCCTCCGAGGAGCCCCTTGGAGGGGCCCGTCGACCTCGTCGACCTCGTTGGATGACAGACGGAGAGAGGAGCGCCCCCTTCCTCCTTCCTCTCTCACTCGCTCACTTGCCTGCTCGCTTATTTTTAGCGAGCGAGCAAGGAGCGAGGAGGGGCGACCTGAAATCACCCATATTTCTTTATCCCTTCCTCCCAAAACCTGACCTGCCCCTTTTCTAGGGGGCACTCCGGAACTAGGTGACAAGCAAACTCAGGGTGAGCAGAGACAAAAAAACAGGAAAATAACAAAGGGAGAGCAAGAGAAAAGATAAAAGGGGGGTGAGGGCAAGAGAAAAAAAGTCAAAGAGAAAAAAAAAGAAACGATTTTTTTTGTGCGGGGCCATAAAATAGCCCAGCATCATGCCGACACCTGCACTAGCAGCAACCACTGTAGCAATAGCAGTTTCCTAACAACAGAAGCGGTGGTTGCAGCAGCACTTGTAGTTTTGCCATCCCAGCCAATATGGGATTGTGTTGTCGACGGCGACCTCCGTTTCGAGGCGCGTCGTGGACCGGCGTCTCCGTGGGGCCCGTGGATTGGTGCGCGTTGTTCACTCACTAGGATCGACAGCAGATTCAAGTCTGTGCATATCCAAGGGCTAGGTCTTCAACCGCTAGTAGCAGCAGCCATATCTGTAGCCGTCACCCTTTGTCTTCTTGGAGCAGTCTTCGCTCCATAAGTCGGAGTAGCATCAGTAGCAACTAGTCAGACTCCATTCTCCGGGCGTACTGTGGTGGTGCAGCTGGTCCCATCTAGTCACGTTTGCTGACCCTAACGCCGTGACTTCTGGGAGTAAAAGTACCTATTGGTCTCATTCTCTCCCGTGGCTTGGTGTTTACCACCGGGAGTAGGTGCCCTCGGTACCTATCCATCGTCCAACGCATGAGATGAGTGCGCAGACATCTGAGAAGGCACCTTCCGCGTTTCCTTGCTATTGTTGTGGTGATGGACGTCATGGTTGGCGTCGCCATTGGACACGCCCTCACAACTCGCATCCACCTTGGCCTCAGCCACGTCCAAGCCTATACTCTCCACAGCATACGAATCTGCCAGCGTTGGTAGATCCCTTAGCTGGACCTCTGGCGACCATGTTCGCCTGGATCCATGGCCTTAGACAAGTAGTGCAATGGCTTTGTTACTGAGTGTGCTTCTGCTACTAGTCTATCGACGGCCTCTTTGATCACGTCTCCTTCGTCCTCTCCTCCTTCCACATCCGATGGTTTCCCTTTAGCTCAACCTGCCAGCCAGTCCCAGGATGCCACCATCCTTTCAATCCTCCACTCTTTCGTGACGAGGATTCCACAGCGCGATGACATGACTTCATGTAGTCCTTCCAGTCGTGTGTCCTCGTGGCGTCAGCTTTAGCGCTCCACACGCTGTGCTCGCGCCGGTTTTGATACATCCTCTACTTCCCCACTTTCCATTGCAGTACCTCTCGAGGGGGAGTGTGGTCACCCCGCATTGCCTGTTCTGACCATAACGTCAGGATCCGCACTCACACTGGGCCATGGCGCTCGAGCGTCAGCTCAGGGAGATTCAGATGATACGACGATAGCACATGACGTGGATTTTGATCCCGACATGGCGTTCATGGTGGAGACTTGAGTGTCATCGAGCTCAACTTCCATGTCCAAGCTGGATCTAGATCTTCCGTAGTAGTAGGTTACACCAGGAGGAGAACAGGCACAGTGTCCCTGGGTGGTGCCACTAGCGGCTCCAACTGGTGGCGGCCCGGCGATGGCACAAGAGTCCCATACAGATCGGGATGCATCTACCGGACTTTTGGGGGAGAGTGTGCAACAGACTCACACCAATCTGGCGGAGGATGGAGTGCTTCGGAAGTCCATGTCATCGAGGGCGACATCTACGCTGGGGGAGGAGCCGGAGTAGGAGGAGTACAGGTCCCGTGTGCACAGGAACTGCCACTCGCGACTCCGACCGGTAGCGACCTGGCAGTGGCACAGGAGTATCGTGCGGATTGAGATACCCCATGCAGATTTTTGGGGGCGTTGGCACATGAGACTCACACCAGTCCAATAGCGGTTGCAGTGCATGAGCAGAGTCGGCTGGCCGGTCTTTCAGAGGGTGAGGCATTCTTCAGAGCAGCAATTCTGAGAGATTTCACTAGGACATGTGCTGCAAAAAACACAGTAGGGTCCACCATTTTGTCTGCGCTACCTGAGGACCAGCTTTGGCGTGAGGAGTTGCCCATGTTCCCAGAGTCTATGGGTTCACGTACACACGACAGAGCAACGACACACATGACGGAGTCAGATGGTGGTCCTCACTCCATTATTGAGCAAGTGGCAGATCCAGCCTTCCCGACGAGACGGTGTGTGAGCGCTAGCTATGCTTGCTAGTCGCCTTGACGGGCATTGTCGAGCCAGAGTCCTGCACCTCTGTGTCCACTTCAGTGGCAATCAAGGACAGTGGAGCAGATCCGTACACGCGGATGCAGTCATCGCGTCAACAAGAGCTGAGTTCTTCCCCTCGTGTTCACCCGTTGGTTACCTTGTTGATCACATCGACGCTAGGAGTGGTAGTTACTACACGACCGACATGTCCACATGCTCCATGGACTTTGACGACTCTCGGCATGCGACCGCTCATTCCTCCTGGTATGACAGACCACGAGCTTTGGTGTGGATGCGACACCTGCACCTACATCCGATGTTCCAGCGTCTTAGCACATTACAAGTTTAGTTGACCCCCAGGAGGATGCTATAGCATAGGCTCCATCGTCTTCAGCAGCAGAGATGTAGATGGAGGTATACTCGCGAGTTCTACAATCTGCGTGTATATCATCCAGTGAGACAGAGTTTATCCTATGCGAGGCGGACAAGGGCCACCTTCACATGTCCAAGGTAGATGACGTTGACCTGGAGGAGCGTGTAGTGATGCTGCAACGGAAGGTGATGGCAGCGCATGAGCGATTGTCAGAGCAGGGGAGCACCAGTAACATCGGTACAAGATTTCCACTACCAGGATCTTACACACCGATACTCAGGGAGGTTCATGTACTAGCTCCGAGTATGACGTCTGATGGACACACTACCACAGGAGATGTGCGCTTGTCTTCAGTTTCCGCCATCATCGTTCCTATCAACTCAGTCATCGCTCCTCCTTCTACTTCTGCCATCACGCACATTCATCCACCCGACTACGCTGCTCCATCGTCACCTTCCTCCATGAGTGGTGATCTGGTTAATCGCTCCAGTCCTCCCCTTCTGGTCGTACACCACTGTGCCTTAGGGTACTCTATCCTACCTCAGAGGCCAGCTCCGCCACTTCATCCACGCTTGCGTGCTACGCACCCATTCCCTTTCCTCCGGCCTACATAGATTCATCGCGGTAGAGCAGACAGAGGCGAGACTAATTCAAGACCCTTAGCAGTAACGCGAGGACCGGTACACTCCAGGTGATGTAAGGGCGACGTGAGGAGTCGTAGCCGGAGACACAGCTTCATCTTTGAGGGTGGGAGCCGACTCATACATGGCAGGGGGAGCTGTTTTTGCATGTTCGAGAGACCACATGATTCATCGCCCAGGATCTGTTTAGCATCTCCATCGATGACATCGCCGCAAGGTTCATCTGCCTAGGGGGAGTGTTGTGTGGACCTTGACCTGACACGTCAAAACGCAAAATGCATGGCGAAGGGTCCATGCTCTGCTATGAGCATAATACAGTAGCCGTCGTGTGGCTTTTGCCACGTGCCTGCATAGTTGTAGGTATATGGTAGCACTCTATTAGTCAAGAACCGCACACTTGGTTGGTTGTACCAGTGTCACGAGGAGACCATGGCATCGTGTGTCTTGGTGTGTGGCCATACCGCGTGCGGCATGTGCATGCCAGCTAGGTTGCTCATTGTGGCCAAGACCTGGACACGTGGTGAGTTGCATCCGTGTTACGAGGAGACCCCTATGATCTTGTGTGTTGGTTGATGGTGCTACCATGGTTGGCATACAGACACCTATTGGATTGCTCATAGTGGTCGAGACCCGGGCACTGGTACCGCCAGTGTCACGAGGAGACCCTCTTGCCGTCTGACATGTGTATGATGTACATTACAATGGTTTGTGTGTGTGTGCGTGACTCTTCTCATGGTCTAGACCCGGACACTTGGTATGATGTGCTAGTGTCGTGAGGAGGCCTTAGATGGACATCAGATGTGTGTGTGTGTGTGGTTGACCGGTGCAGACCGAGATTTTTCATACGCTGTTGTTTACTACCTCAGCTTATGTGTGTATTCTGGCATTGACAGCCATGTCAGCCAGGAGGAGTGTTTGTTTGTGTGGCTTCCACCCGTCACGACTGATGCCGATGGATTACCCATACACCCGCGTTGGTGGTACATGGTAGAGGAGGGCGTGATGACACGATGTGCCTCCCGAGTGTCCCTAGACTTCTCCAGCATCTACGATAGTGCCAGCGAGACGCGGTCCATGCGTTCCGACAGCCCTGTTGGCTCGTCAGGGAGCTAGGAGAGTTTTCTCGGTGGGTTGAGACCCGCGCACCCGGTGAACTATACCGGTGCGATGAGGAGACCTGTTGTTTGTAGTAGTGCTTTCGATGTTTGGAAAGCCATGCGTGATGTCTGGACGCTGATTCCAAGACATTCTCGCATTGCTTGTGTTTTCTAAGTGGTCGAGACCAGGGCACTTGGAGAGTTGTTCTTATGCCTCGGGGAGATCACTGTTGATTGATATTGTGGTTTATGTAGTATGTTCTCCCCGCAGACTCGTTTGGGCTCAGCGGGGGTGACGGGATCCTGTGCGGCTAGCTGCAGGCGCCCCCGTATAAGCCCGCTAGGAGCTCATTTGTACTCTTTTGTTCTTTCATGTTATGTGTTCCAGACTTAGCCAAACATTTTTTGTCTTGCATCGCACTCACACAGAGCTCATCTTTGTGTTTGCATGGGCCTGCATGCCCTAATTGATTTCCAACTCTTGCTTGCTATGCCGAACCAGGCGTATATGGTGAATACGTAGAAGTTGCGAGGCATAACACGATTTATAATTTGGACACTTGAGCGATTCATAATAAGCACTAAGTGTACTTTGATGACAAGTGTTGAAACGATGAAACATATGTATACAAGTGTCGAGTTACGAATGAGGCCTAGTCATTATTGTTGGGTTGTTGGTCTAACGACGTGTGTGAAGCTGCGTCCTTAGTGGTCAGATACAAAAGGACCGTCGAGAAGCCGAGGGTCTTCGAGAATCAACGGTGAAGATGCAAATGTATCTTCATAAGTCTATATTCGTCTCCATGCGTCGAGAAGTCAACCGAAAGTTTTACTTTGAATGGAGCGTAAGTGGAGAACAGGTAGAAGTTGCGAGGCAACACATAACTTTGAATTTGGGACACTTGGTCAATTTCAATTTAGTGATACTTCGATGAAAATTGTCAAAATGATCGAATATGTGTATTCAAGTGTCGAGTTACGAATAAAGCATAGTCGAGGTCATTGGGTCGATTGTCAAGCAATGCGTGCAGAGTCACGTCATGAGTGGTCGGATCGAGAAGGTCCGTCGAGAAGTCGGGGGTCTTCAAGAATCGACAGTGAAGATGCGAGATGCATCTTTATAAATCTGGATTTGTCTTGATGTGTCGCGAAGTCGAACAAAACATCGTGTCTCTACTTTTCGTAGGTTTGTGAGAGTGGTCAAAGTTGTCGGAAGGTTCTGGAATATCCAATAAGGGCGGTGCAGTTGGCCAGTTTGCCCTCGGCCATCAGAGTGAATATCGCGGTCCTCGCAACACGATGGGCTACTTGTGTAATACCAAAAATGCCCATTCAAGAAGATTAGGGACTCGTGTACATCAGGTACGTAACCCTTCCCCCCTTTTAGCCGCGACCTCCCGGCGCGCATGAAGATGTGGCCTGGAGACGGCAGTTGTAGCCGTCGATGTGATGATCGACGTCAAAGAGGTTGTCATAGGGTCCCCAACTGTTGTGTGCAGTGCCATAACCGTGCCACTTGATGATATGTTTTCTCGTCTTGCCTCATCGTTGATGGCCGAGGATGCCCTTGATAACGTACTCCGTGTCTTTGTCCACTCGAACGGGAGGCAGAGGAGGGACATCTCTGCTAGGGAAGTTATCTCCGGGGTTTTGATTGTGCTTGAGTCTACTGGTATGGAACACCGGATGAACTTGCATAGAGTCACGCAACCATAGAGGTTTGTATGCGCTCGATCTCAAACGGCCCCAACCGTTGTGGTTTGAGCTTCGAACGATTGGATCCGCAAAGCTTGATGTTTGCCGAGTAGAGGAGGACTTTTTCACTTGTAGTGAAGATGTCATTGCTACAATGTCGGTTAGCTTCTTGCATCATTGCTTCTTATGTTTTTGCGAGGGTTTTACGTGTTTCCTCCCAGATGGTCGTGAATTATTGGGAATGTTGCTGTGGCTTTGTAGTCCTACCGGAGTGGGGAGAAGTTTTACATTTACCGCTTCAATTTGGGTTTTACCCATTGCGGTTGAAATTGCTGAACGATATGCGATTTTGGCGGTCGGGATGTTTGTGCCCAATCCATCCCATGAAGTTTGCACAGTGTTCTGGACAGTTGTTAGAGCGTTTGATTATTCTACTCAGTTTGATCGTCGGTTTGAGGATGAAACGCCATTGAAAGCTGAATTCTACTCCCATAGGGAGTTATCAGTTTGTGCCAAAAACGGCTGGTAAATCGATCATCTCTGTCGCTTGTGATGGTTCGCGGAACGTCGTGTAGCTGGACGATGTTGTTTAGAAAAAGTCGTGCAGTTCCCTTGGCGGTGATGGTGGTTGTCGTTGGGATGAAATGGGAAATGTTGGAAAGCCTATTGATAACCACCAGGATTGCATCCTATCCCTTGGGTGTGACCGGTAATCCCATGACGAAGTCCATGGAGATGTCTCTCCATGGTTCTGCCGGAACAGGTTGCGGCTGCAAAAGTCCGGTGGCCTCATGCGACGAGATTTCTTTCACTGACAGGTGTCGTAGGTTTTGTAGAATCTGGCCACATCAGATTGCATCCTGTCCCACCAATAGTTCTTCGCTCCTATCTTGTGTGTTGTCCTCCCCAATGTGTCCACTTGGACCGTTGTCGTGACATTCTTTGAGCAGCATTCAACGGAGTTTGTCCTTTAGAGGAACAACCACTTGGCGAGTGAAGCGACGTCGCTAGTAGGGCACGTTGAACCAAAACTTTATCTTTTCATATCCACCGTGCTGGTCGTAGCCTCTTGGGAACAGTCGCTCGAGGTATGGGTCTTGCTATAGCTGTATTGTAACCACGTCAGTCATAAAATCTGGTCGGCGGCTGAGTGCGTCCGTCGGATTGATTTTGCCTGGCCGGTACTCGATTTTGTAGTCAAACCCACAGTCAAGGAAATCCATCCATGGGGTCTGACATCGGCTAGAATTTGGCTGCGTCTTCAAATGTTTTGATGCGTGATGGTCGGTGCGCACGATACATCGGCAATACTTCAGATAGCATCGCCAGGCCTTGAATGTGTGCATGACCGTCGACATCTCCTTTTTGTGGACCACGTAACCGAGTTCCGGTCTCCGTAGTTTTGGGACATGTAGGTGAGCGGTTGTTCGCCATTGCAAGAGAATTGTACCAATGGGTGGGTCAGATGAATCTGTAGCCATGACGTAGCCGACCGTTGGATCGGCTAATTGTAGGGTAGGTGTCGAGGTCAGAGCTCTCCACAAATCGTTGAACGCTTCTTGTTTGCTGTCTCCCCACCACCACTTGTTGTTTTTTTTATTGAGGCCGGAAAGAGGCGCTGACACTTGGGCGTAGTCTCGTACGAATTGCTGGTAGTAGCTGTAGAGTCCGAGAAACACCTACATTTCTCGAACATTGGTTGGCATCGGCCAATCAGCGACTGCTACTACTTTTTTTGGATCCATTGTGATCTGTCCATCGTTGATGACGTGACCCAGAAACTTAGTCCAATGACGTCCGAAGTCACATTTTGAGAGTTTTCCAAACACTTCTCTCTGTGTAAAACTTCAAAAACGTCTCGGAGATGTCCATCGTGCTCCACCAGGGTGCGATTGTACACCAAAATGTCGTCCAGGTATACCACAACAAAGTCGTCAAGGTACGGAAAACAAATATTGTTCAATTCCACCACAAATGTTACTAGGACATTTGTCAGTCCAAACGACATAACTGTGAAATCGAAGTGCCCGTAGCGGGTTCAAAACTTCGTCTTTTTTATGGCGGCGCCCGCAACTTGTATCTCGTGATATCCGGTGCGTATGTTGATTTCGCTCAAGATTTCGCTGAAAGTTCATCGTCTTGGGGAAGAGGGTAGTGGTTCTTGATGATAGCGTCGTTCAAAGCCCGATAATCCACCCACATCCGCATCTTGCCAGTGTTCTACTTTTAACAATAGTAATGGTGTGGCGTATGGTGATGTAGATGGGCAGATGAACCCTTGACCGAGCATCTCGTCGAGCTGCTTTTTCAGCCCAGTCAGCTCATGATCACTCTTCTCATAGGCCCCTCGGACGATAGGTCTACCACCCGGCTTCAATTCGATACTATGGTCAATTTCTTGCCGTGGAGGCAATGTTTTTGGGAGTTTTTTGGGGAATATGTTTGCAAAATCTTGGATGAGGTCTGCAAAATCTTTGGGTACCGTAGCAATTTTTTTTAGGCTGATGAGGCCAATGATGAGTCACCTGCTACCACTTCCACTTCTCCCATTGGCTCGAGGTGTTTGAGCCACACACGAGATCCTCGTCCTGGACAGTGGTTGGCCATGTTGAGCGATATCGATTGCGTCAATTGTCGCTTTTACGCTTCCACGGCTTAATCTGCTACTTCCACCTCTGCTGCTTCTGCTGTCCGCTTCCGTCTAGGATACGGAAGTTGTCTTTTGGCACCGTCAATCTCCACATAGACGTCGTCGCTGTTCAAGTTGACTTGCGAGTTGTGTTCTACTGGAAAATTTTGTCTGAGAATGATTTCATGATCATTCCTTGGGCAAGACCTCCACATTGTAACATCCCGGAGGTCCCCCACTTCTATTTGTAGTGGTTCTCAAAGTTTCCGTATCTGTAGTCTCCCGTTGACAGTTTCTCCTTCAAAAACCCCCAGTTTGGTCTGCAAACCTAGCTTGCGAACCATGTTGTTGCTTACAAAGATGTGTGAAGCTCCTCCATCCAATAGCGCCAGTACCGTTCTACTGCTTTTGCATCCTCAACACTATTGCCGGTTGGTCGTCCTTGTACCCCTCATCGAACTTTGCGATCTCAGAAACCCTCTGCGGCAGTGTAGGCCATTCAGATGGGCGATTGTTTGATGCAAGTTTCTCCCCACAGACAAGAGTTGCGCCTTTCACTCTTGCCCCTTCGCAGTTTCCCAGCTCTTTTTTCTACGACTTTCTACCTCTTTTGGCCTCCTTCTTGCTCCGATAACTGCAAGTAATGTGCTTGACTTCTCCGCAGTTGTGGCACGTTCGTGTATCTTTCTGGTCAACGATGTCAACTTCCATCAGATTCGAGGAGTCCGTCGACTGGTTTGTTAAACTTCCACAACAATTGTGAGGTCTCCAGGCGTCAAATTCATAGATCTGAGCATTGTGGTCGGCGTTGTTGATCCTTTCCGCTTATCCGATCATCCACGGCAAGTCGTTTTGCATGCCAAAGCTAACAATTGCTTGCCGGATGTCTAGCTTGAGGCCATTTTCATAGTGAAAAGATGGTTTGTTTGGGGCGATGTCTGCTTTGCTGATGATCTCACAGAATCTCCAAGGGTACTCCGCCACATTGGACTGCTAACGAAGAGACTTGAGTTTGTACCGTGTGTCGGACTTCTCGTTCAGTTGTCCAAAGCGTGCGAACATTGCATGCAAGAATTCATTCCTTTCAGTTCATGGAATGAGCGTGTCTTGCCAGTGTGGGTTGATCTGCTCCAAGGGTAGAACGCTTTTGGCCGATGATGTGAGGCGGGCGCCATGGATCCATGATGCTCCACCGGTCTCCTACTACTGTTGGATGGTCTTTAGATCTGACCACCAACTTAACGCCGTGCCATGAAAAAGCGTGGCAGCGAGGTCCATTTTCTTTCGATCGTCAGTAACCCCAACAGCGGTGAAGTATACCTCCAAACTTGTCAGCCACATCCAAACCGATGGTCGTTTTGAGTTTGCAGGATCAAACGGTTCTGGTGGAGGCAGATGAATTCTGGGCTCGCTCAAGAATTGGGAATTTCTCTCGTCCAGCACCGCTCTACGAGCGCTTGCATTGCAAAGAGCCTCCATCGCAGTGTTGAGATATTAGAGTAGATGGTTGTTGATTCCTTTGAGTGTGGAGATCCTGATTGCCAGTTTCTCATTGATTTGTACCTGTTGTCCCTGCTATCGTTGTCGAGGCTGTTGGTAGGGACGGCTAGTTCATTGCCGTGGGATCCGTGACTGGACTGGTGGCCGAAGACGTAGGGGTTGTCCCAGGTGCCACAAAGCCTAACACACCGATGTTTGTTGTTGCTTCAGGGTTAGCGTGCATTGGCACTTTCTGCTCCTCCATCGCCACAGTCGTTACCAAAGACAAGTTGTTGGTCATCGGTTGCGCCTGCTCGTCTCAAGTCGTAGTCACAAAGTCTGCGAAGTCTTGATGTGCGAGATGCCCTAAAGACTTTTGCAAGGTAATCCCCTGGATGGGTAATGTAGTCGAATGCCTCTCTTGCATCAATACACTCTAAAACCAAGTGCTACGCCAAACGGGGCTTAGATGGTGAACTGGTAGAAGTTGCAAGGTAAAACACGAATTAGAATTTGGGACACTTGAGCAGTGTTTATGAAGCGGTACGTGTACATAAATGACAAGTGTCAAAATGATCAAACATACATGTACAAGTGTCAAGTTATGAATGATACATTGATGTCGTTTGTTTGATTTTCAAGCGATGCGTACAAAGTCGCATCATGAATAGTCGGATTCGATATGGTCCGCTAAGAGTGTGGGGGTCTTGGAGAATTGACGGTGAAGATTCTAGATGCATCTTTATAAATCTGGATTCAACTCTATGTGTCACGAAGTTGACCAAACGGTTGTGTCACTTCTATTCCTAAGTTCACGAGAGTTGTCAAAGCTGTCGGAAGGTTCGAGAATATCCACTAAGGGCGGGGCAATTGGCCAGTTTTGCCTCAGCTATCAGATTGAATATTGCGGTCCTTGTAACGCAATGGGCTATAACTTTAATAACAAAAATGCCCATTTGAGAAGATCAGGGACTCGTGTACGTATTGTACGTAACAATAAGATCTTGATACTTCAGTTTGTATGTTCGCGAGAGTGGTCAAAACTATTGAAAGGTTTGGGAATATCCACGGTGGACGGGGCAGTTGGCCAGATTTTCCTCGACCGTCGGTGTGAATATCGTGGATCTTGCGACGTGATTGGCTGTTTGTGTAATAACAATTATTCCCCTTCAGAAAGATAGGGACTCACGTACGTCTGGTAAGTAACACTCCCCCCCTTTTAGCCACGACGTCCCCGTGCGCGTGCAGATGGGGCCTAGAGGCAATGGTAATAGCTGTCCATGAGATGATCGACATCTCGGAGGTTGTCATAGGGTTCCCAGCTGTTATGCTTGGCGTCGTAGCCATGGCACTTGACAAGGTCTTCTATCACCTTGCCTCATCGTCGATGGCCGAGGATGTCCTCGTTGACGTAATCTGTGTCTTTGTCCACTTGAAAGGGAGGCCAAGGAAGGATATATCTGCCAGGGAAGTTCTATCCAGGGTCTTGGTATTGCTTGAGTTTGCTGACATGGAATACCGGATTGACTTGCATAGTGTGAGGGAGTTTGAGTCACGCAACCACAGGGGTTTGTATGTGCTCGATCTTAAACGGGCCCAGTCATCGGGGTTTGACGTTGGAACATCTGTCAACTTGGAATTTAATGTTTGCCAAGCTGAGGAGCACTCGGTTGCCAGCGGCAAATATGTTGTCGCTGTAGTATTGGTCAGCTACTCGTTTTGTTGCTGTTTATGTCTTTGCGAGGGTTTTTTGTGTTTCCTCCCAGATGGTGGTGAAATCTCGGCGTTGAACATTGATTGTAGGAATACTGTTGTGACTTTGCAACCGGACTGGTGTGGAGTGAAGTTTGCCATACACCACTTCAAATAGAGTTTTACCTGTTGTGGTGGAAACTGTCGAATTAGTACCCAATCCGTCCAAAGAGGTTTTCATAGTGTTCGGAGAAGCTATTCGTGCATCTGATTTATCTCCTCGGTTTGACCGTCGGTTTGAGAATGAAACGCCATTGAAAGTTGAATTCCATATCCAATAACGGGTCATCACTTCGCACCAAATAAGGGTGGTGAATCAAACGTCTCTGTTGCTCGTGATGGTTCTTGGTACGTTGTGTAGCCCCACAATGTTGTTTAGAAACAGTTGTGTTGTTCCCTCGGCGGTGACGGTGGTCGTTTGTGAGATGAAGTGGGACATTTTGGAAAACCTGTCAATGACCACAAGGATTGCGTCATCTCCCTCGGGATTGATTGGTAATCCGGAGACAAATTCCATGGAGATATCTGCCCACACTTCCGTTGGAATAGGGAGCGGGTGCATGAGTCCGGGTGGCCTTGTGCGACGGGATTTTTGTCGCTGACATGTGTCTCAGGTTTTGTAAAAGTTGGCCACGTTGAATTGCATTTTGTCCCACCAATAGTCTCATGCCAGCTTTTTCAGCGTCTTGTCCTCTCCCGAGTGTCCAACTGGTCCGATCTCATGGCACTCTTCGATCAGCATACGGCAAAGTTTGTCGTTTAGGGTAACGACCATTTGGTGAGTGAACCGCCGTCGTGAGTAGGGTGCGTCGAACCAAATTCTTGCTTTATCATATCCGCCATGCTGGTCGTAGCCTCGTACGAACAGTCCCTCGAGGTACGATTTTTGTTATAGCTCTAGCGTCGCCACGTCAGCCGTAAAATCTGGTCGGCGGTTGGGTGCGTAGGCCGGATTGATTTTGCACGGCCGGTACTCAATGTCGTAGTCAAACCCGGATTCAAGTAACTACATCCATCGGGTTTGACGTCGACAGAGATTTGGCTGTGTCTTCAAGTATTTGAAAGCGTGGTGGTTGGTGCTCACCATACATCGGCGACACTTCGGATAGCTTTGCCATGTCTTGAACGCATTTATGACCGCCAGCATACATATACTGCGTAGTTGAGTTCTGCTCCTCTTATTTTTTGAGACATGTAGTCAACCGGTTGTTTATTGTTGCCATGGCCTTTTAGAAGAATCGCGCCAATAGCTTGGTCTGAAGCATTCGTGGCCATGACATAGTCAACGGCTGCATAGGCTGATCGCACGGCTAGCACCGAGATCAGAGCGTCCCGCAAAGCGATGAATGCTTCTTGTTTGATGTCTCCCCATCGCCACTCGTATGCATTTTGAGTGAGGTCAGAAAAAGGCGTAGTCCGGTATGAATCGTCGATAGCAATTGCAAAATGCGAGAAAAACTTGATTCTCTCCAATGTTGGTTGGCATCGGCCAATCAGCGACTATTGCCACTTTTCTTTTATCCATGGTGATATGGCCACCGTAGATGACGTGACCCAAAAACGCAATCGAACGATGACCAAAGTCGCATTTTGAGAACTTTCCAAAAAAAAATCTGTCTTTTCAAAAACTTTGAGACCTTTTCAGAGATGTCCAATGTACTCCCCCGGGTGCAACTCCACACTAGAATGTCGTTGAGGTATACCACAACAAAATCGTTGAGATACGCACAAAAAGAATCGTTCATTGTTGCCATGAATGTCGCCAGAGCATCTGTAAGTCCTAAGGGCATGACTGTTGGCTCAAAGTGCCCATAGCTAGTTTGGAATGACGTCTTCTCAATGTCGGCATCCGCCATGTGTATCAAGTGATATCCGCTACATAAGTCAATTTTGCTCAAAATTTGAACCCCTCGGAGTTGGTCAAAACGTTCGTCTGCTCGGAAAGTGGGAAGAGGTTCTTGATGGTGGTGTCATTCAACGCCCGATAATCCACGCGCATCCGCATCTTGCCAGTTTTTGTTTTTACAAATAGTACTGGTGCGGCGTATGGTGATGTGGATGAGCGGATGAATCCCTGACGGAGCATCTGGTTGAGCTCCTTCTTCAGCTCAGTCAACTCGTGACCCCTCATCCGATTGGACCCTTGAACAGCAGGTCTGCTGCCCGGCTTCAGTTCAATGCGATGGTCGATCTATCATTGAGGGGGTAAGGTTCTTCGGAGCTTGTCAGGGAAGACGTTCGCAAACTCTTGGATGAGTGGTGTACTCTCTTTAGGTACCATCGCGGACTTCCTTCAGGCCAATGAGGCTGATGAGGCCAATGATGAGTCAGCTACAGTCACTTTTGCTTCTCCCATTGGCTCAAGATGTATGAGCCATGCAGGAGCTCTTCATTGCCTACAGTGCTTGGCCACGTTGAGAGGTATCTGATGCATAGGTTGTTGCAGACATTCTTCCAAGGCGATCTACCCTTGGAGCAGATCAACCCAGAGTGGCAAGACTCGCTAACGCCACCAAACGACTGGAATGAATTTTTGTGCGCAATGCTTGCACACTTTGGACGACTGAATAAGAATTCGAATACACGGTACAAGCTTGAGCGTCTATTGCAACAGTCGAGCGTGACGGAGTACACGCAGACATTTTGCGAGATTGATACTAGAGTAGACATTGCCTCCGTCAAACTCTATTTTTACTACAACCACGGCCTCAAGTGAGATATCGGCAAGCAATCAGATTCAAGAAGGTCTGTCGAGAAGTTGGGGGTCTTCGAGAATCAACGGTGAGGATGCAAGATGCATCTTTGTAAATCTAGAGTCGTCTTGGTGTGTCAACAGGTCAAGCAAAAAGTCGTGATACATTTGTCATAGTTTTGTGAAGTCGTCAAAGTTGTGAGAAGGTTCAGGAAGATTCACTAGAGGTGGGAGTAGTTGGCCGGTTTGTCCTCGACCGTCGGAATGAACATCGCGGTCTCACAAAATGTTGGGCTATTTGTGTAATAACAGAAACACCCACTCAAAAATATTAGGGAATCGTGTATTTTTGGTACGTAATATTGCCCCCCCCTTTAGCCAGGACGTTCCGGCGCGCGTTCAACTGTGGCCCGATGATGACGGTAATAGCATTTGATGAGGTGATCAACGTCTCGGAGGCTGTTGTAGGGTTGCTAACTGTTATGCGACGTTGCAGCCATGCCATTTGACAAGACACTCCGTCATTTTGTCACGTCGTCGGTGGCCGAGGATGGCCTCGATAATGTACTCCCTGTCTTCGTCCACTTGCACGGGAGGCGGAGCAGGAACATCTCTGCTAGTGAAGTTTTCTCTTAGGTCTTGGTAGTGCTTGAATCTGCTACCATGGAATACCGGATGAACTTGTATCGTGTCGGGAAATTTGAGTCGCGCAACCACAAGGATTTGCATGCGCTTGATCTCAAACGGTCCCAACCATCAGGGTTTTAGCTTTGAATAGTCAATTGCGTGAAGTTAAATGTTTGCCGAGCTGAGATGGACTTTGTAGCCAGTGGCGAAAACGTCGTCGCTGCGATGTCATTCAGCTGCACGCTTCATCGCCACTTGTGACATTGCGATAGTTTGGAAGTCTTGGCGTTGAACGTTGACCAGAGGAATGTTGCTGTGACTTTACAGTCCGGCTGGTGCGACAAGAAAACTGCCATACACCACTTCAAACGGAGTTTTTCATGTTGTTGTGGAAATTGCAAAATTATATGTGATTTCAGTGGTCAGGAGTTGTGTGCCCAACCCGTCCTGTGAGGTTTGCATAGTGTTTGGAGAATTTGTTCAAGTGTTTGATTGGTCTGCTCAGTTTGACCATCGATTTGCACATGAAACACTGTTCAAAGTTGAATACTGCTGCTGTAGGGATTCATCGATTTGTGCCAAAAATGGCTGGTGAATCGACCGTCTCCATTGCTTGTGATGGTTTTCTGCACCGTGTAGCCACACGATGTTGTGTAGAAACAGCCGTGTTTTTCCTTTGACGGTGACGGTCGTTCTTGTCGGAATGAAGTGGGAAGTTTTGGAAAATCTGTCGACAACCGTGAGCATTGCGCCTTATCCTTCGGGGCTGACTGGTAATCCTATGACGAAGTCCATGGAGATATTCGCACATGGATCTGTCGGAACAAGGAGCGGTTGAAGTAGTCCGGGTAGTCGTGAGTGACAGACTTTTGTCGCTGACATGTGTCGCATGTTTTGCAGAAGTTGGCCACGTTGGATTGCATCTTGTCCCACAAATAGTTTTTTTCGAGGTTCTTTAGCGTCTTGTCCTCTCCAAAGTGTCCACCAGGTCCTGTGTTGTAGCACTCTTCGAGCAGCATATGGTGAAGTTTGTCGTTCGGGGGAACGCCTACTTGGCGAGTGAAGCTCCGTCGCCAATAGGATTTGTCAAACCAGATTTCTGCTGTATCATATCCCCTCTGTTGGTCGTAGCCTTCAAGGTACGGGTCTCACTGTAGCTATATAATTGCTACGTCAGCCATGAAATCTGGTCGGCAGCTGAGTGCATTCGCCATTTTGATTTTGCCTGGCTGGAACTCAATGTTGTAGTCAAACCCGGATTCAAGGAACCCCATCCATTGGGTTTGACGTCGACTGAGGTTTGATTACGTCTTCAAATGTTTTAATGCATGGTGGTCGGTGCGCACGATGCATCAACAACACCCCAGGTAGCATTGCCATGTCTTGAACGCGTGCACGACCGCCAACATCTCTTTCTCTTGTACGGCGTAGTTGAGTTCTGGTCCTCATAGTTTTCAAGACATGTATGCGAACGGCTGCTTGCCGTTGCCATGGTCCCGTAGGAGGACCGCGCCAATGGCTTGATCCAACGCATCTGTAGCCATGCCCTAGTCAGCCATTGGATCGGCTAATTGTAGGGGGTGCGGAGGTCAGAGCATTTAGCAAAGCGGTGAACGCTTCTTGTTCATTGTCTCCCAACCGCCACTCATTTTCTTTTTGAGTGAGGTCGGAAAGGGACGCCGAAACTTGGGCGTAATCTTGCACGATTTGCCGGTAGTAATTGCAGAAACTGAGAAAACCCTCAAATTATCAAATGTTGGTGAGCGTCGGCCAATCAACGATTGCTCCAACCTTTTTTGAATCCTTGGTAATCCGTCCACCATTGATGACCTGGCCCAAAAACTTGTTCAAACAACGGACCAAGTTGCATTTCGAGAGTTTTTTGAATTTTTTTCTCTTTGTAAAACTTGGAGAGCTTTTTTTAAGATGTCCAGCGTGCTCCTTCAGGGTGCGGTTGTACACCAAGATTTCATTGAGGTACACCACAACAAAATAATCAAGTTATGGTCAAAAAATATTGTTCAATGCCGCCATAAAGGTTGTCGGGGCATTTGTATGTCCGAAATCTTTGATCGTGAACCGAAAGTGCCCATAGCAGGTTGAGAACGCTAGCTTCTGGATATCGATGTCTGCCACGCGTGTCTAGTGATATCCTATGTGTAAGTCAATTTTGTTGAGAATTCGAGCCCCTCGGAGTTGGTCAAAAAGCTCATCAGCTCAGGGTAGAGGGTAGCGGGTGTTTATGGTAACATATTTCAACGCATGATAGTCCACGCACATGTGCATTTCAGGAATTCTCTTTTTTACACATAGTATTGGTGCGGCATATGGTGACATGTATGGGCGGATGAACCCTTGACCGAGCATCTCATTGAGTTACTTTTTTTCATCCTGGTTAGCTCGTGATCGCTCATCCGATAGGTCCATCGAACTGTGGGTCTGCTGTCCGGCTTCATTTCAATGCGATGGTTGATGTCTTGTTGAGAATGTAGGGTTTGTTGGAGAAGATGTTTGAAACCTCCTAGATGAGTGGTGTGACCTTTGTGGTGAGAAGTTTCCTAGAACCTTCCTAACCACTTGCCGCGACACTAGGCGTCAGCGCCAGGTCAGCGTGTGACAACAGTCACAAGTTAGAGACAAAACTGCAAGGGTCTGGGTTGGGACACGAACAGAGTGTCAGGAAACTCAAACTGAATATAATTGCAGAGAGAGATGACAACTGACAAGCACACAGCATAAATACCTGCCGCGGCACACGACGGGTGACGCACGCGGCAGTGTCAGTTTTGTCCGAAAACCGGCTCAAAACCACTGTTTTGGCCGCAACTCTGCGCACAGGCATCCAAACGCAACACCGTCTGAACCTAGAGATGCAGAATCTCAAGCCGGACGCTACGACTGGTCACACGCACAAGTCCGGCATCGATCGGTGGACGGACAATGCAAAACATGCAAATCGGGCTCGAGAGCNAGTCCACCGAGAAAACTCTAGCACCTGCAGAAAAACTGCAGAGCACCCCAGCAAGCACCCGGGACGTCGTGGCAATCGTCTGGCAGCTGCTGGTGGCTGGATCCACCAACCGTCAGTGCTCCGGCGCCAGCTGGGCCCGCATCAGGGATCTGTCATGTCGTAGCTCCTGGATAAGTCCCTGGACGATCCGGAGTCCTGTCGGGTCGTCACGATCTCCAATGCCGCCACCGCTCACCATCAGCTCCGGGTACACCCGTAGCTCCCACGGCTGTGGCTCGTGACGGGTTGAAGCCACACATACCAACACTCCCCCTGGCTGACACATCCGTCAAGGCCACAATGGCTGAGCAAAGACAGGACAGGATGGTTCGGGAAACCAATCATGACAAGCACCGATCAAGCATGCCACAGCACAGGGTCTCCTCGTGACAATGGTGCATCCCACCAAGTGCCCGGGTAACGACCATGCACAAAGGCAATCACACACACGTGTCAAACATCATGCAAGAGAGAAAAAAAAAACAAGGTCTCCGCGTGACTCCGGAAAATGTCTCCGGGTATCCGGGTCTCGACCACATCATGCATGGATCACACATAGCACATAGGGACAATAGATCTCCACATCACACCGGTGGAACTCACCAGGTGCGCGGGTCTCGACCACATCGTGCATGGATCACATCGAACACACGGAGGCAATGGGTCTCCACATCACACCAGTGGAACTCACCAGGTGCGCGGGTCTCGACCGGCATAACCTCAATCACAACATCGTGCCACACTCCAAACAACCTCGCTGTCCTCACAAGAGTGTCAGGCCAAAGCCCACACACCAACACTCCCCTTGGACTGCAGTGGCTGACAGTACGAGCAAAGCT
>SZWC01000040.1:58846-69368 GCA_023375785.1 Penium margaritaceum | reverse complement strand
GGCGGGACGAGGCAGAATGACTGTGCCCCCCGTGCGTCCCATGCCCGCGGTAGTGCCTGTAAAGGAAAGCGGGTATGTGGTGAGACGTCTGGTGTATAGGGAAAAGAAGGGCCGCGTTTTTTTAGACCAACCTGTCTCAGGAGAAGATTCAGTTGATGGTACATATTTGCGCTTGGGCTTGGTTTTGGTTGCTTTAGGTGGGTTTTGCACGGAAAATTTACCTCCTGCCGAGACTGGGAGTTACGCCGTCACTTCTGAGGTTCTGGGGGTGCCATTGATCGTCGGTGTGTCTTTGTCGTTGCTTACTCCTTCCATGTTGGTTGGTCCTGCGGTACAAGGGGGGGAAAAGAAGTCAGTGATTAGTTGACCGGTCTGAAAATCAAGATTTCAACCAGCACATCCAAATGGTTACGCACGTCCCAATCCCATCCACACTATCTGACCACATTTCTGCGCCTGTGTTGACAATCCTCCATAACTTGAATGGCCCCAGTGGCAAAGGGCTCTGGAGAATCAACACGTCGCTCCTGGATCGCCCCAAATGCAAACACATTCTACAACAGAATCACTCATCCACATGGGAATCCTTTATACAAGCCATACAGAAACAGGTTCATCAGTTTAGCGTAGAGGAAAACAAAAGACGCACCAAGACGATAAAAAAGACAGAAGAAAATCTCCAATCAGCGAAACAAAAGTACTGCTCCAACCCAAGTGACACAGGACTGCTCAACCAAATCAGAAATCTAGAAAACTCACTCTCAAAGTACGCACTTTCCTCTCAACTCCATCTCCACAATATGGCCCACCTAAGTTATGTCGAAGGTTTGACGAAACCCTCCAAAACACTAACTAGTTTTATTAAAGCAAGAAAACAGGCAGTACTCATCACAGCCCTCAAAACGAAGGACAATGTCATTATGAGTGACCTCAAATCTATGCAGCAAATTGTTTCAAGTTTCTATCCAACACTCTACACACCTCCCCCCAACGGTCCAAAAAGCCCGCCCCTGCCAAGGCTCCCTCAAGTACCACGCAACATGCTCCACTCCCTAATCTCCCCAATCACACTAGAGGAAATCAAATAGGCGATCAGGACATCACCTAAAGGAAAATGCCCAGGACCAGATGGCTTACCGAGTGAATTTTACCAAGCCAACCCCCATGAAATCCTTACCTGGCTACAATGTCTTTTCCAAGACTTCCTGGATAACCCAGCGAGTCACCCCACCTTCACCGACTCCGTCACATGCCTCCTTTTCAAAAAGGGAGACCACACGGACATCGGAAACTACAGACCAATATCACTCCTCAACTCCAGCTAAAAAAATTTGGCCAAAATTCTGGCAGCCAGACTCAGGAAGATCCTCCCCCATATCATCAGCCTGGAACAGACAGGTTTCGTACACGGAAGAAACATCAAAGACACCCTTTCATGTATCTTCGACCTACAACACTGGTCTCAAAGCTCGGACGAGAATCTCACCTTTGTCCTTGCCGATTTCGAAAAAGCATACGACACACTTCTCAGACCTCACCTCTACGCAACAATGGAAGCCATGGACTTTCCACCACTTTTCATCACCTGGATCAAATCCACGCTTACGAACACACATACCAGTTTCCTAATCAATGGCCACCAATCACCCCAAATCACAGCTATCACCGGTGTCCGTCAAGGATGCCCACTAGCCCCTCTTCTTTTCATCATCGGAATGGAACCCCTTAACCAGCTACTCAGAACAAAAATACCCAAGCCTGTTCGAACCAAAAGAACTATCCCAACTTTCGGGGCATATGCAGATGATACCACCATCTTTGCCAAAGACCAAGATGCCTTAGACACAGCATCTGAAATACTGGCAGAATGCAAGGACCTCACAGGTCTCAAAGCCAATGCGGCAAAAACCTTCATTCTCCCAGCAGGACCCAACTTGGAAACACTCATAAGCACAACATACCAGCACACGACTCAACCCCAACGGGTGCTGGGTCTATTCCTAGACCAGGACTCCACATCTCCCGCAATGTGGGAAATGATCAAGAACCAAATACAAGAAGCCATAGAAGTCTAGCGGATATATAATTTGCCAATTCTTACCAAGGTCATCATCATCAACACATACCTCACACCCAAGTACCTCTACAGATCAGACCTATGCCCCCCATCACCAGAAATACTAACCCAGCTTAAAAACTCTCTCTACAATTTCCTCTCAGGAACAAAAAAGGATGGCAAACTACGTTTTGTTAACAGAAATCTCGCCATCACACCCCAAGATGAGGGGAGTCTTGGCATGTTATGCCCACAAACTCTGGTGTGGGCATAACATACTTCCTCTACCGAATGTCGCGTCAGGACGATATATACATAATCAAGACAGTCCAGGTCCAGCAAGACCTAAGCATTATCGAGACAGACAAACAGCCCATGGTGATTCGTGACATCAGCCACCTCACCCCAGTTCACTCAGAGAACAATCACTATGTAGGCTGCGCCAACAATGTGTTTCAACCGTCCTGGAGGCTGAGCACCAAGCAACCCAGGCTCATGGGTCTCTACACAAACCTCCTACAGCAAAGCCTCAAACCAGTTACCTATCCCAACAAATGGCTAGAAGAGACCGGGTCTATAGTCACAACCAAAACCACCACGTCAATCATCACTTCAGAGATGTTGCCACCAAAAGAAAAAGGACAAACTCCTCAAAATCCTTCTCTACTGTATCCAAGTAAGAGAAAGGATCAAATTCTTCCCCCCGCCATTCATCAACATCTGCCCACTCTGCAATCTATTCCGTGAAACAATATCCCACGCTTTTCACACATGCGAAAGGGTTCAGCAAACGCTCAACAAACTTCAACATTGCCTTTTGCTCATGTGTAATGTTAAAAAATCACACCCTTTCATCTTTGACATTAATCATCCCCGTTTCCCCATATGGCGGCTGTTGCAAGCAACAGTTTTCACATAATCATGGATATACCGATGTCACATCTCTCTAGACCACCACAAGAGTTTTATAAACCCAACTGCATACCTTGCCTCTCGCATCACTACAATGTTCATAAAAAACATTAACACCTACATATCCTCCCTACAAAAATCCGGGAAAAACAAAATCCTTGGTAAACTGCTTAACGCACTCACTGCACACCCACAGATAGCCAAAATAGATACCAAACTCTCTACGCCGGTCGCAGTGCTCCACCCTAAACTAGCCACTATCTGGAACAACAAACCTAACAATTTGGGGGGCTGGATAATTCAGGGGATTGTGTAAAAACAAACTCTGAACCCCCTCTTTTCACTTGGTTACGACCCGTGGAATAGATATCCTTGGTGGTGGATGTTTAGTGGGTGACCGCTCTTTTCAAGAGAGGTAGTCCCACATAACCCTACGGTTTCTCAACAGATGGGTACCTATGTTGGTATAACCTTGGTTATACGGGGCGCAGCGCAGCTGTAAGCCCCCACTGTAATGGTGCCAGCAAAAGGGTGACCACCCCCAAGGCATATCTATTGCCGTAAAAAAAAAAAAAAAAAAAAAACAAGAGGCAGGTGTTGCACGCAAAGCGTGCATAGGGTTACATAGTAACCGAGAAAACGTATTCATATTGGTATCTCTTAAGAGGCTAAAAAGTTGCCCGCAATCTGGACCACATAATGGAAGGTTTGCCATGAGAATTTACTTCATCCATGGAAGGTTTACCTTCCTTGCCCGCATTCGTTCAAACTCTTTTCTCTTGTTTGCCCATGTGTGCTCTTAAACATTGTGTATGGTTTGGGCGAACTCTTCCTAAACTGCATCAAGCTATGCTAGATCACTTCCAGCTTGTGTGGATGTAAAGGCTAAAAAAACACAACAAAAAATTGAACGAATGCGCTTGAAAGAATAGTATTATGTATAACAATTCACCAGCATATTGAAGAAGAACCTCAAAGGGCATTTCTTCTCCTTTTTTTATGAATATGGTTTTATCTGATGATTAATGTATTTAAATGAGATTGATTTGTTCTTTTATCGTGAACATGCTAGCTTCACAGGTCTATTATGAACTTCGCATAAAACATGATCTTGGACAAATTTGGATTAATTGTGAATGTTTCCTTATGTTATAAAAGATAAGTTGACGTAAAAATAGGCAGAATTCAGTTTATTTACCTTCTTGTATAACGGTGGTTGAATTTCTTTTCTTTCATTTTGACTGTGTTTGAAGCCGGGTTCACGAGTCTTAAGAGTTTAGCATGTCGACCAGTTCCGTGAAACAGGACAGGGCGAGGCCAAGGAGGAGCGATGTAGAGGGAAAGAAACAATATTAAATTCCGCTTGCCAATGGACTGGAGGGGCTGTAGCCAACCCAACGTACAGTTCTTACCTTTTCGTCTTGGCGTCGGACTGGTCATTCCGTACTATCCGGGGTCTGTCCGGAAATCTAGGTCGATGTCCGTGTTTTTTTCTTTTGTGGACCGACCCAGGCTGGGCGTCCGCGGACATGGAGGGGCATACAGTCCGACTGATTCTTGCACCATGATTGGTGGATGTGTCAGAAAAATGACCGATCCACCAATCACGATTTTCTTGAAGCATCTTTTGGCCACGAACCGATTGTAATAGGTTACTATGTAACCCAAAAAGGCAACGCCCCCAACAAGCGCGGCCGTCGCGTGAACGTCGATAACGTCCACGCGCGGGGCGACTGTCGATTTGCTTGCTCCAGTTTGAGTGAGCAAATTCGGACTTGGATGTTCGGGCGAACATCCAAGTCCGCGTCACTTTTTTTCTCGCACAAGAGGACATGACACGGCCGGCACACTTCCAATTTAACCGGGCTTA
The DNA here is from genome assembly GCA_023375785.1 of Penium margaritaceum. Taxonomy (NCBI): domain Eukaryota; kingdom Viridiplantae; phylum Streptophyta; class Zygnematophyceae; order Desmidiales; family Peniaceae; genus Penium; species Penium margaritaceum. Next base: position 64,530 of record SZWC01000040.1, on the reverse strand, counting down.
AACACCAGGATGGCACTTCCCAGAACGGTTCAAAACTCGGTCCCGGTACTTTGAATAATCCCGGAAAAAAACACCTTGGCAAAAAAACCTCCGAATAATTGCGGTAACACGGTGATTTGACTAGAATGGGACTGGAAAGGGGGCATACGTAGCTGTAGTATAGAAACTTTGAATCGACTTGTGTGTTAATGGCAATCATGTAGTGGCGATAGGCGCTTTAAATTTTTGCCAAAAGTTTTTAAGCACTTGGAAGCGACAAACCATGGGGTTCCATGTGAGCTCTGGATGAAGGGCAGGTTCAACCACATGGCCTAGGACGCGTGTAGATGAATCAAGAACGAGGAATGGGGAGTGCTATGCTAAAGGGGAGTGGTTTGCTCTAAGGTGGTCTTTCTTATGATTTTTACATAGGCCTGTATAGCATGTGCATGTGTGGAGGATCTTTGTAGCCATCACGACTTCATTATGGAAGGATAATATTAGGGTTGTATCATCAGCATAGCCAACGAATGACTTTCTAAGTTGTAGGGCAATGGACTTTCCTTGAAGGTGATGATGGCAAAGGTCCGTGGTGGGCTCCATTGTACATATGAATGATAGGGGGACTAGCGGGCATCCTTCGCATGTACCTACTTAGAGGGGGGGTTTACTCTATGGGGTGAATTTTTGTATGGAAACGGTGGATGTTCAAATGTTGAAGAGCTGCACAGAGGTTGAGGAAGCCATAGGCCTTTTCAAATTCTACCACAGGAAAGTAAAGTTGGGACCAATGGTAAAGGTTGTAAAGTTGAGTGAGGGCATGCTGTGCATTACGACCTCAGAAAAATCATGTTTGGTCATCACAAAGTACACATGGTTTGGCTTAGGAGAGGTGGGTTGTTATGAACTTAGCAAAGATGTTCTATTAGGCATAATCACCCTTCTACGCAATTCGCGTGCGTAGTGGTGATGTCCTACCTAGCAAAAACATTATTGATGCCCAAGTCAAGTGACCTAAAAAAGAGGGATGTCGATGTGTACAACGCCACGTACGAGAATGACACGCCAGTGAACAATTGTTTATATCCTACATTGGGAAGGTTCTATACACTAGAATTCTTCTTAAGACTACTCTATCATATCTCTATCTCCTATTCCCGTCCCTTGCATGCCCCCATGCTGTACATCAGCTTTCTTTTGATGCAAATGATGGTGCATGGCTACGATGAGTGGCCAAGGGAAAAACAAAACGTCTTGTGCACAGCTCTATGCCGCTTGGCTCAGCTGGTGGGTGTCCTGGACTATGCAATCATTCGCATTTATGAGTTATCGATCCGGAATGGTCACAAAGGAGGCACGTCCACAGACCGCATCCAGAGGTACGACTCCTTCCTGGACATTTATGTCTTTTTCATGGTGGGAATTTTTCAATGTACTCAGTCTCATCCAAGATGGCCGCAAAACTGCACTGGGCATCTAGACGGAGATGGAACTTCACTCACTATTGTGGTGTAAACGTCCACCTTAGCACTAGCTACCGTGCTCTAGCCGTTGGCAACACCAAAGTGCAAGACAGAGACGCTGTCATCATATGTGTTCAATCGTCTCAATGTCCCTCACTTTCCATGCCTTAGAGCATCTCATCTGTGCGAGGATTGCATTCCCAGACGCCATAGCTGTTGATAGGCTGAGAGTTGCATCTGACACAACTCCGAATCACCAAAATACGAGTGCTGCAAACAATCTATGCCTGACATGTGGGCTTTGTTTGTATTATGGGCCTTGTACCGGTAGCTGGATGTTGTCATGTACTACTTTGCTTCATGGTATGCATCTTTGTGCAACACCTAATTCTCTCTGCGCATGTAGTGTTTTCCGTTGATGATACCAGCCCTTCTACATCGATAAGGAAAGTCGTAGAACCCAATTTCCTGCCCATGGATGAGTTCCCATCATGGCGGAGTGTTAGCAGGCCATTGATGACTACACAATTGACAACCACATGACCCTTGCCTGGGTCCATACTGAGCTAGGGAATTTTAGTGCTAGAAGCGGGTAGTGGAAGAAGAAGGTTTGCCACTGGCAGCTGTGGGCTCACGTCGGCAGCCGGTCTGGCATGGTTGTCGTTAGCGAGTTTACTGATGACCATTATAAGGATCCATCCAGGTCAACAAGATGGGTTGCCCGGCAGATTGCTGGAACCCTTAAGTGTAACCCTACGGCCAAACCGGTGTCAAGGTCGACACTTCCCTACTGTACTACACGAAGAACAAGGCGCACGAGGTAGTCATGGTTCCCAAGGCCAAGTGTTGGACCCTCTTTTGAGTCTATGTGGAGGAGGTGAGTGTTTTGGATGCAAACCATGCCTTTTCTGCCAGTTCCTATTTCTTTATGCCTAAATTCCTCACACTGCTATCCCATCATTGGTTGTTCCTTGCATACACTTGAAGCGTATTGATCCGCACACCCACGCTTTTGCTAGAGCGACAAGCATGGTACGTTCATTTGGGCCTTCGTCACACGTGGAGCCATGAGACGCGGCTTTGGCCACAGCAGCCAGCTCCTGACTATGGACGGCACGCATTTGAAAAACGGTCACAAACAGGTTTTTCTCATTTGTCATTGCTTTGATACGAATGATAATGCCATTCCACTGGCTTGGGCATTGGTTCCAGTTGAGAGTGAGGACCATTGGAACTAGTTTTTCTTGCATCTTGCTCCTGCATATCCAATAGCTGCACAAGAGAAAATCGTGGTCATCTCCAACAAGGAGAAAGGCCTCACCTATATTGTGGCTGAGAGGCTTCTGGGTGCATCGCACACCTGTTGCACGTGGTATCTGAGCGAGAACATAAGGAAGCAGTGCCATAAGCAGCCTAGCTATTGGTTCCGGTAGCTGGTCCATGCCCTCACCACTATCAAGTAGGAGCATTGTGAGGTAGTGTTACAATGTGCCTATGCAAGTGTTGTGTTTGTAATTGGATTGAACGGTGACGGTGGCACATCAAAGGAGAAGTGGACCCGCCTCTTCTGCCCGTTTGGCCGTGGTTGATTCACCGCCTCAAAAACCATGGAAAGCCAAAACACACACCTCTCTGAGTGCAAGCGCCTCTTCTTCTTCTTTTGCTTCATCTCAATCTACATGAATGTGTAACAAATAGTATCACAGCCCCGCAAACGTGTGTCAGAATGCGTGGGAAACCTTGCGCTGGCACTCGCCAAGTGGATGCACAACATGTTGGTGATGTCCCGCTAGTCCAACATTCATGAGGAGGGGCCACATATAGTTGTGGTGACGGGGTAAAGCAACTTTCCTCGCCATGTCAACATGGTCGCTAGTTCATGCAGCTACGATTCCTTCGAGGACTACAGAATCCCATGCCAACGCGTCTGCCCGTACCTCACGGAGAAATGTCAATGCTTATGCAGGTATCATGGCTTTGTTGATGTTCATTTAAAAATGGTTGATGTGTTCACTCCTCCTTACCTACGTCTGCATAGGCCAAAACGTGGAGTTTGTGACAGTAATCCACTACACCATCATGACATACAAGAGAATGTACTCCAACCCGATGCCCGGTGTTGACCCACGGGCATTGCAATCATTGACAGAGAAACCATGGACGTAGCCTGAACCAAAGCACGGGAGAGGCTATTCTATAAGCATAAGAGTTAAACGGATGGACACTCAGAAGAGCCACCTATGCCCTTGCTATAGTGTGAAACAACACAAGAAGACCAATTGTACGTACAAAGTGGCGTTGGTTCCTGCAACAGTAGGAGCAGCAGTGGCTCTTCAGCACTGTCTGCATCACGTGAATGCGGTAGCAATGGTTGCCGCAGAAACGAAAGCTGCAAAACAAGCAACCACCATACTTGTGTCGGGAACAACAATGTTTGCTATACCAAGCACCGCCGTAGTGTCAGGAACGATAGTTCTTCGCACAATAATCACTGCAACCGATATAGTAGGTACTGCAGGTGCTGCACCCGTAGCTACAACACGTGTGGCAAGTGTAGCAGGTGGTGTAGCAACAAAAGGGATTTGTGTTCGAAGCATTGGTGCTACAAGTGCTGGTGTTTGACGTGCTATAGTAGCAGGGGCTCATGCTCAAAGTGTTGGTGTTGAGTGCACTACAACAATTGGAGATGCTAATGCTACAAGTACTATTGCTGCAAGTGCTACAGTTGCACGTGTTGCAGGAGTAGGGGCTGGTGGTGGAAGTGATGCTGATGCAATTGTTGGTGCTACCCGTGCTCGTACTGCAGGTGCTACTCCTACAAGTGATGGTGCTACACATGTTGCATCTCTAGGAGCAGATGCATGTACAGCGTGCGGTGCAAGTGCAGGTAGAACAGGAGGTGTAGCGAGAAGCATTCTGATCCATGGAACTTTAAGGGTGTCCAAAGGTACGCAAGGCGGGTGCCTATCTCAACTCATGTCCTAGCCCAAATGAGCGAACATCGCCAACGGCTTCTACCGTCATCAGTGGCTTACGTCTGCTAATGCACCAGGATTTCGCGGGGAAAAGAGGGGTAAGGGTTACGTTGCTAACGTACACAAGTCCCTAAACTCCGCAAGATGGCATTTTTTCAGTACATTCATGGCCCAACGGGCGATGAATTCAGAATTTTTACTATGTTTAGCCAATGGTATTTTGACCAAGTGCCCCGAACTTTGGTGTTCCATTCCAAATGTTTCTGACGCCTCAACCACATTCCTGAATGGTCGACAGAAGTGTTGCGAGTTACATCAATGTTTGGATATTGTTTGATAGACTTCTTGACGGCGTTGTACTTTTACAAAGACACGCCTCGATATTCTCGAAACCCTGAATCCTTGGCGGAGTTTCTCGAAGCATGCACTCACGCCGCGACCTCACACGAGTCGTTCGGCTCGAGCGGCGAGCAGCCTTATTCTCATTCTCTGCATTATATGTCTGTGCTCGACTCTCTTGAAACTTATCATTGCAGTAAACTTAATGATCAATAAAAATCAACCATTCATTCCAAATCTTGGAATTGCCTCTTGTGCCTCACCTCATCCCTCTGAACCACCTACGTTCCGCTCGACGAAACAGTAGCTTATGTGTGAAGGACTTCATGTGTACAGACGTTGGAATAAATTTCAAGATATTTGTGAGATTTCAGAAGGGATGGTGTGGAGGTTGTTTGTGCCCCGTAGTGCAAGGATGAAGGTGATCGTCTCGGGTGGGGAGGTGCATTGCGGTAGGAGGGAGTAGATGAAAGGCTGGTTGAATTACCTCAAGTGAAATGCTACTGCTGCACGCACCTTGTCGAAACCGAAATGTCCGGAACGTCCGGATCGACACCAGTCCGCTTTTGCTACTTCTGCCCACCGCCTGAGCGCATCACTGACTCAGCGTTGGCACTCGCTCTCTACCTGCCGGCCACCCGCCGCATCGCTGCTGCCGCTTCCGGTGACCGCTTCCAACTGATCAGCGTGGAAGCGGCAGCGGCTGCGGCGGCGGTTGTTCGAGGCGAGGGGGACAAGCGTGGAGGGCAGCCGAGGACAGCATCGGCAGGTTCGGCAGCGCATCGCAGCAACGGCGGAGTCGGCATGGAGGTTGTGGAGGCAGTGGAGGCCCACGGCAGCCCCGAGCTGAGGCGTAGAGTGAGCGAGTCGCTGCACATCCTTCGCCAATCGTTCTCGCGTTACAGGTGTGCCCCCCCCCCCCCCCCCC
>SZWC01000040.1:15915-42486 GCA_023375785.1 Penium margaritaceum | reverse complement strand
CATTTTGGCACGTGAGGTTATTACTAAACTAAGGCTTGTGACAAGGCTGGTGCTGAAGCCACCACTTGGCAGCTTGATGGGGGCACCTCCACTGTGCACTTCATGCTACACCACAGTCTTGCACCAGGGAGCCTTAATCCAGTTCAATCACCTGCAGTGGTGAGGTGTGTGCATGAATGGAGACAAGAGGGCACTTGCGTGTGTTTGTGACAATAACCAGCACTCCCCCATGACCCACAGACGAACAGGCTTCACACACACAGAACATAGGACGAGGAGAACATCACATGATTCACATCAATCGGCGGCATCACGAGAGCGCAGCAAGCCAACAGCATGCACAGTCGCCTTAAACATTCCACTGCTGAGCGCTTTGGTGAGAAAGTCTGCATGCTGTTGACGAGTGTCGACCCAGACAACCTGAACTTCCCCTGCGGCAATGCGCTCGCGTACAAAATGATGCTCAATGTTAATGTGCTTAGTGCGAGAGTGATGCATGCCATCGTGCTCAGCAATCGCCTTCACACTCTGGTTGTCACAGCGCAGGGTGATGCAATGAATGGGGACACGCAACTGCTGCAACAGGCGGGACAGCCAAACACTCTCACACGTACCTGCATCCAGTGCCACATACTCTGCTTCACTGGAGCTCCTGGCAACACAACCCTATTTTCCACTCTTCCAGGAGACAGTAGTCCCTCCGACAAGGAAGATGTAACCAGTGCCGCTGCGAGCATGTGTGTCATGTGCCTAGTCGCTGTCTGTGTAGCCGTCAACGACTACCGAGGGCTGAGCACGGTGGCAGAGTCCTACGCGTACAGTGGACAACGCGTAGCGGACGACGCGTAGTGCGGCCTCGAGATGCTTCTGTCGAGGCTGCTGGGAGAACTGGGCAAGGAAATTGACTGCGAAGGCCACGTCTGCCCTAGTGGTGGTGGCGAGATACATGAGGGAGCCAACAACACTGAGGTAATCGGTGACGTCGACAGGCTCCCCCAGCTGTGCTGAGTCCAGTGACTTCAACAGACGCTGACCTGCTGGAGTCATCGGTGTGGACGCGGTGGGGATGTCTGCGAGCAAAGGAGCAAAACGCTCCCCCAGTGTGCGTATGTACGCAGCCTGGTGCACATGCAGGGTGCGACGCTGACGATCACGCTCAAGCTCCATCCCCAAAAACACCCGTGCANCAGTGCGGCCTCGAGATGCTTCTGTCGAGGCTGCTGGGAGAACTGGGCAAGGAAATTGACCGCGAAGGCCACGTCTGCCCTAGTGGTGGTGGCGAGATACATGAGGGAGCCAACAACACTGAGGTAATCGGTGACGTCGACAGGCTCCCCCAGCTGTGCTGAGTCCAGTGACTTCAGCAGACGCTGACCTGCTGGAGTCATCGGTGTGGACGCGGTGGGGATGTCTGCGAGCAAAGGAGCAAAACGCTCCCCCAGTGTGCGTATGTACGCAGCCTGGTGCACATGCAGGGTGCGACGCTGACGATCATGCTCAAGCTCCATCCCCAAAAACACCCTTGCAGGACCTAGATCCTTCATCTTGTATGCAGACTACAGCAGGTCTTTCACTGACTGGACAGCTGCCGGGCTGGGTGAGGCAATGAGCAGGTCATCAACGTAGACCAACACCACCACAAACGGCTCTGAGGGGGCGCTCAAGAAGAGCGCTGGATCAACCGTGCTGCAACGGTAACCTCCCCGCTCGAGAGTCAAGGAGATCTCCATGTTCCAACACCGTGGCGACTGCTTGAGCCCATAGAGGGCTTTGCGCAGTCGCCAGACCTTGCTCGTGCCATCGGTGAAGCCCGGGGGCTGTATCATGTAGTTCTCTTCATCCAGCTTCCTGTGCAAGAAGGCATTGTTGACGTCCATCTGCTCCAGTTCCCAGTCGTGCTGGGCGACGAGACTCAAAAGTGCTCGAGCCGTGGTATATCTCCCGACCGGTGCGAAGGTCTCATCAAAGTCAATGCCGGGGATCTGGGAGAACCCCTTTGCTGAGAGACGTGCCTTGTACCGGTCGACTGTTCCATCGGGCTTCAGCTTACGCCGAAGGACCCATCGGGCGGAGACTGCCTTGCGACGTGCAGGCAGATCCACCAGCTCAAAGACTCCATGGTCTTGGAGGGCTGAGAGCTCCTCCTGCATGGCCTTCTCCCAGAGGGCAGCGTCTGCCGCCTCACGAGCCTGCCGGACAGTGGTGGGCTCAGAAGGGAGAGTGGGGAGGCCAGCGGCCGCAAAGCATGCGGCGACATAATCGGCGACAGAAGACTCAAGAGCATTGTGGAACTCGTGGGCTACAAGAGCATAGCCAACTGCAGAGTTTGGGTGTACAACGCTCACAGACAGGCCCAGTGCATCAAGGCCGGTGGGGCGTACTGAGGGACCAGCTGTGGAGGATGAGGCTATGGAGCGGGTGACTCGTTGAGAGGTAGTGGACGAGCCTGCCAGGAGAGACTCAGTAGGCGCCCTAGAAGAGGAGGGCTGAGAGGACTGAGAGGGAGGAAGAGCACGAAGTCTCCCCCCACGAGTACAAGGCTCTGGACAGGGGAGCCGAGCCTGAGGCGCGTCGCCTACGGTGGTGTCAAGCACCGGAGGAACTGTAGCGCCAGGAGATGAGGTGGGAGTAGAGTGGGCAGTGGACTGTGCGGGAGTGGGCGCCGAGTGTGAGGACTTGGGAATGGCGGTAGACGGCGAAGATACAGGGCTGCCGGCTGAGGACAGGGGTGGCCCGGACTCCGGGGAGGGCACTGAGGCCCCCGACTCAGAGGAGACTGAGTCCTCGTCACTGTCAGAGGGAGTGACAACAGGGGGCGCTGTGTGAGAGGGAGACGTGGACGCACGGAGATCGGAGGCTGGAATAGACCCTCCCCCCCCAAGCCGACAAAGCGAGGAGAGAGAAGACGGAGGAGGGACATGGGACAAGTCACGGGGGAAGACATCCTCAAAGAAGAGGGCGTCACGCGACTCGATGACGCGGGAACAATCGGGGTCCCAGAAGCGCCACGCCTTAGACATGGCAGAGACACCAAGAAACGTGCAGAGGCGAGCACGAGGACTCAGTTTGCCATCACAAAAGTTCTCTGGCAACCAGACAGCAGCCACACACCCCCAGACACGAGCCAGACGGAGGTCAGCACGGCGACCGTACCTGCGCTCAAAGGGGGTGACGTGACGAGGAAGGGGACCGTGTGGGACACGGTTCCACACCCAGGTCATGTAGCACATGGCCTCGAAGGAGAAGACAGGAGAGAGGGAGGACTCGCTGAGGAGAGTACGAACACCATCAGCGAGGGTGCGGTTCCAGCGTCTAAAGAAACCATTCTGCTGGGGTGTGTAGGGGGCCGAGGGCTCCATACACACCCCACGAGAGGTGAGAAAGCGAGCGGTGGGACCCATGAACTCGCCACCACGGTCACAGCGAAAGACTTTGAGCCGGCGACCACAGGCCAGCTCAGCTTGTGGTAGCCAGGACTCAAGTGCGGGACAGACGTCACTCTTTTGCCGAAGGGCAAAAACCCAGCGCATGCGAGAAAAATCGTCTGTGAGACAGAGGACATAACGACCGACACCCCCAAGGGCGTCATGGGCAAGAGGTCCCATGACGACAGCGTGCAGGAGGTCAAGTGGGTGAGACGTGCGAGACTCTGACGTGGAAAATGGGGAGCGGTGCATTTTGCCTTGAGCACAGTCGAGACAGTCAGTGGGGCAGGGTGCAGAGAACGTGTCGACATCAAGGCCATTTGCAGGCATGTCCCGAAGCAGACTGTCAATGGCGGCAGTGTGAACGTGACAGAGACGACGATGGAGCAACTGCGCATGTGCAGGAGTGAGGGAACAAGCCTCATGAACAAGAGCAGTTGTGGAGGGATGGGGTGCAAACGAGGGCACGCGGAACAAGCGGTCACAGCGAGTGCCACGCAGTAAGACACGACCAGTAGTGTGATGCATAACAGAGGCAATACCCTGACTGGATGAGAAGTCCATGCCCTGGTCGTCGAGTGTCGTAACAGACAACAGACTGAGCTCAAGAGCGGGCACATAGAGAACGTCAAGGAGGAAGAGCTCCCTCCCAGGGCCAATGAAACGGACGACACCGACACCCTGGACAAGGAGAAGGTGGCCAGAGCCAGTGCGTACAAAGCGAACAGAGCCAACAAGACCCAGCGACACAAACGCTGAACGACAGGAAGTCATGTGGTGGGTGGCCCCTGAATCAAGAATCCAGAAGCCACCCGTCACACGGAAAGACGCAGGGTCACGACTCACAGCGGCAATGGCAGAACGAGGAAAGAGGCGCTGACCACAAGTGGCAAGGCAACGAGGGAGACTGTACGACTGCCACTCCTCAATCCATGGGACGTCAAATGGGGGACACCCCTGAACATGACCGGGAGGGGTCCACGAAGAGACGAGTCAACAGCACACGCAAGGCCCTCCTCAACCGAACGTACACTCTCACCTCCCTGATCACGGAGGTGACGCTGGTGAACTGCGTGAGAGAGCGCAGAGTCCAGCTGGCGGTCATCCTCAGGTGGTCCGGTGATGAGTGCGGTAGAGGAGGGTAGCTGGGGACCAGGGGTGAAGGAAGCCCATGTTGGAGGTGAGTAGAAGCCAGAGGTAGGCCCGAAGTAGACAGGGCCGCCAAACGCCGGGGGCCAACCCCAGGGTGCGGATGGAGAAGGTGAAGAGAGGGCAGTGCTGTAGACAGCAGCTGTAGACAATGGAGAAGAAACGTGTGCCGAGCCACGACTGGACCCCGCGGAGGTGGAGGAGCGGGCAGAGCCGCCACCAGACCCTTAAGAGCGTGCCCAGTGAGCATGCATGGCGGAGGCCAGGCGTGCATCATCCGGTGGTGCAGGGCACTTGGGCGCCGCATGACCAGCTGTGCTGCAGTTCCAGCAAGTGACAGTGCTGGAAGAGGAAAAGGGGGATGCGGTGCTATCAAAACTGTGACCTTTGCCACTCTTCCCCTGCCTGCCACCGCCAGAGCCACCCCCTCGGCCTTTATCTTTGCCACCCCCTCCACCACGCCCCCCCCCTTGGGAAGCAAGAGAGGTGGCAGTAGTGACAGGTGGAGATGGAGGACGAGCTGGAGGCTAAGGAGGTGGAGGAGGAAGGAAGTGCGGTGGCTGCTACTGCAACGGCTGCACGATGAATGTGTTTGTTCTGCAAGGAGCTCCACCAGTCCGTAAGACACTGGGAGGTGAACTCCCATAAAGCCCCAATTCCAGGGGGTGCGTCGGCGGGAACAGGAATTGCTGCCAGATGCTCCAGCTCTGTGGCTTTCACTTCGCGAAAGATATCGCTGAGCTCAGGGATGAGGCCGTTGACGATGGAGAGAACAGCAGGGAGTTGGCCTGGGGCGGCCTTGCTGAGGTCACGCAGCAGTCGCAGACCGCGAGCCCAATAGGCATCAGCAGTCTTGTCAGTACGCATGGAGAGCGTGTTGAACTGGACGGTGAGGACGCTCTGTGCTGCATGTCCAGTGACTGTCGTGCGCCGCTTGATCAGGGCATAAGCCCCAACCGGGTTAGCGGGGGTGCGGCGTGCAGTGTCAGCATTGTAGGATCCTATCTCATCAGTGAGATCGTCTGGTCCGGCGCGAATGAGGGCACGGACCGCTCGTGCCGACTCATAATCGACTGGCATAAAAGGTGGAACAGCTGAGGGATTTGGTGCATGGTAGTATTCCCAGAGTTGTTCCCCTTGCACCCAGGCACTGAAACGAACCTCCCAAGAGTGAAAAGTAAGATTGGAAGTGAAATGGGGTGGAGTGGAATCAAAGTCAGGCTTGCGTTGCACTGATGGAGCAAGGGCTTTGGCTGCAGCAGTGCCAGCGGCTGCGGCAATTGCAAGTGGATCAGAGGAAGATGTGCCAGCGGCAGTGGAAGCGGAAGTGGGAGAGGTGGAGAATGCTGCAGCAATGCTAGCGGACTGAGTGCTACGCAATGTGGGCTGCAGACGATTCAGAACCAAGTCAGCAATGTGATCGGTGAATGTCTCTTGGTCAGCCTGCTCAACCCGCAGTTTTTCCTCAGTAGCGCGCTGAGCACAAAGAGCTGCCTGTAATGTAGTGCGCTCACGCTAAAGCTCAGCTTGCAGTGCTGTGTATTGGTCATCGTCAACTGGCATTGTGCCAGTGGCGTGACTCTGCCGAGAAAACTTCGGCAGAGTTTCCCTTGCCCCAGTGGGCGTGGGAATGTAAGATATCGATGTTGGAAGTGCGCTGCAAGGCAACAACGTGAACGCACACACAAGCCAATAAAGGAAAGGCACAGAGAGCGGGAGAACAAGAGAGGCCAAGCTCACCACGCACGGCGGTGCAGAGAGAACAGTGGTGGCATTACCGCAGCAACTGAGGAGGCGACGACTCCGACAAAAGCTGATGTGGTGACAACGAAACAGGCTACGCCTGTCAGGGCTGCACCTGACAGAGTGGAGATGACTGTAGCGGTCAAGACCAACAGTTGTATGTGCCGAGTGACTGACGGTGATGAGGAGGGTAGAGAGGATGCTTGTGTTGTGGAGGCGTTGGCTGAGTCAACTGCACTGGAGAGTGCTGTGGCTGCTGCGGCTGCGGCGGATGCAACTGTGTTTGCTGCTGCAGCAATCTGAGTAGCTACGTTGACAGCAGCTGCTGCCAAAGGTCCCTGGTCAACCGCTGCAGTGTACGTGTGAATGGCTCGACCAGCAGCAGTGCTGGCTGGTGCATGTGCCGCACGTGCAGTGGCTGGAAAGGTAGAGGCAACGGCAACGCTGGATGCAAGGGTAGCCTGCAGTGCTGAAAGAATATCAGGGGACGAGATGGGCTCTGTAGCTGTTGCGGTTGGAGATGCGGCACAACGCGGGGCGGAGGCTTCTGACGCTGCTGCTGCAGAAGGTGGAGCTGCACCACGGGGAACAGCACGGCGGTGTTGCTGTCGTGTCCTATGGGCCATGGGCGGGCTTACTAGAGAGTGAAGAGGTCAGTGGTCCCGTTGTGGTGTAGTTGCCGGTTGGTCCAGCGACGTTGGGGAATCGTCGTCGGCCGACTGGCAATGAGTCGCGTAGTCCTTTGCGTCCGCCCACGCGTAGTGATTAGCGGGATCGTAGTCTTCACCGGGGTGATACCCCGAACTGCTGCGACGCACCCTCGACCACACTTCTCTCTCCGCCCGCTCCTCGTAGTACGCGAGTTCCTCGTCAGTGCGTGCACGGTCCCGAGCTGCCGTGGATGACGGAGGGGCGGGCTCGATCTCAGGCGGAGACGCCAGCGTTCTGAATGCTAGGCCGCCTCAGGCCAGCCCAAGGTAATTGAGAGTGTGCCCTGTGAGTCACGGCTGCAAAGTTAGCAGCTGCACAGAACGGCGGCTGCTGCTGCTGCCTAGGCTGCCACGATCTCGTGCTGTGGCTTGCACGGGATCACCCGCGGCTCAGCTGTGACTCGAAGGAGGTTCACAGGTCGATGCTAGCGGCTGCATTGAATGGCGGCTGCTGCTGCTGCCTAAGCTACCACGGTCTCATGCTAGGGTTCACGAGTGCGATGCTAGCGTCTGCACAGAATGGCTGCTGCCGCTACTGCTTAGGCCGCCACGGCCTCGTGATGTGGCTTGTGCAGGATCACCCGTCGCTCGATGCTAGCGGCTGCATAGAATGGCGGCTGCTGCTGCTGCCTAAGCTGCCACGGTCTCGTGCTAAGGTTCACGAGTGCGATGCTAGCGGCTGCACAGAATGGCTGCTGCTGCTGCTGCTTAGGCCGCCACGGCCTCGTGCTGTGGCTTGTGCGGGATCACCCGTCGCTCGATGCTAGCGGCTGCATAGAATGGCGGCTGCTGCTGCTGCCTAAGCTGCCACGGTCTCGTGCTAAGGTTCACGAGTGCGATGCTAGCGGCTGCACAGAATGGCTGCTGCTGCTGCTGCTTAGGCCGCCACGGCCTCGTGCTGTGGCTTGTGCGGGATCACCTGTCGCTCGATGCTAGCGGCTGCACATAATGTCTGCTGCTACTGCTGCTTAGGATGCCACGGCCTCGTGCTGTGGCTTGTGCGGGATCACCCGTCGCTCGATGCTAGCGGCTGCACAGAATGGCGGCTGCTGCTGCTGCCTAAGCAGCCACGGTCTCGTGCTAAGGTTCACGAGTGCGATGCTAGCGGCTGCACAGAATGGCTGCTGCTGCTGCTGCTTAGGCCCCCACGGCCTCGTACTGCGGCTTGTGCGGGATGACCCGTCGCTTAGCAGTGGCACGCATGAGTCTCATGAGGTCCCAGGACATCATGGCGGGAGGGGCAGCCCTCCTACTCTATTACCTGTAGGTAGCCACAAGCACTATGCTAGCAAGCAAGTGAGTGGCAAGCAATGAAACACGCCATGGATCGGGGAACGCTCAAGACTAAGAAACGTGGAAGTAGTTAAGACACAGCCTCACGAGAGTGAGTAGTGAGCCAGGTGGTGAGAGCCAGTTGACCGGGCCACCCATGCGAGGCACTCGTCGTGGGGCCCGGCCGCCACCCAGGGATCGAACCCGACCCTGGAGCGAGCGAGCTCCAGGCGATTCTCACACGCCGGCACAAGCCGGACGTGTGGTCCCGAGGGATCAGCAACCCGGTTCACCACTCCAGGAACATGCAAGTATTCAATCAACTAACAAGCATGCAATCCTACAAGTTGTATCCTCATTTTGGCACGTGAGGTTATTACTAAACTAAGGCTTGTGACAAGGCTGGTGCTGAAGCCACCACTTGGCAGCTTGATGGGGGCACCTCCACTGTGCACTTCATGTTGCACCACAGTCTTGCACCAGGAAGCCTTAATCCAGTTCAATCACCTGCAGTGGTGAGGTGTGTGCATGAATGGAGACAAGAGGGCACTTGCGTGTGTTTGTGATAATAACCAACACCTACCTAAACTCATATCTTGTAAAATCCATGGTCCTATACCTGTCTTAAACCTGTCTCCCAGCTGTCTTCAATCTGTCGCCTTCCCGTGCATTCTTTTGCTTACATGTATCATGTACAAAAACTTCTCATCAAAATCACCGCGTCGATCTTTGAATTTGTTTTGTTATTGCTATTTTAGTACTTTCGATAATCATTGAATTGATTTGCATATTTTGACCTAAAGGTGCCTTGGATGGTAATTAAGAATTTGTCGAAGGAAAATGTTAAATCCTTATACTCGTTCACCAACGTCTCCGAGGTTTTTCCGAGAGGTCGATCTTGATATTTGCACATGTTTAGACATTGTGTGTGCAAACATGCAAAAGAGTCCAACATGCTCAAGCGTGCAAACATCGATGTCTTAGATTGGTGTGTCATACTATATTAGGGGGTAGCGCAAGTAAAGATCAAAGTCAACTGCATGCCAAACGAGTGCCACGTATGTGGCCCACCGGAAAGACAATGGATTCCCTGACTTTTCAAGACAACAAAACAACATGGATTCCATTGTTCATAAAAGAATGTTAAGGCTCCTAACAAGGAATTATGCAGGGTGTATCTCATCAATTCACTGAAGAAAACAGTTGTTGAACAAGATGGAAAGGAATACCATACTCCCGCCTAAACTTGCGAATTAGTTCATTATAACTTTTTTCCGGCCCGACCCAGAAATTAGTTCTGGCCCTCTCGCTAGTGGGCAGAAATTATTTTGGAAATGGCCTTCCAAAAATTCCAGTCCGAAAAAAAAGATGGAGTTCGGCTCTTGGTGGATTCATCGTCGACGCAATAGCAACGCTCGCCTTACGAGCACGCGGTGCGCTGTCTCCCACGGTGCTAGCATAACGAGCGACATCACACCACACTCGAGCAGACAGCGGAGTGTGTGCGAGCTGGGATTAGAACATGTCATTTTGAGTTTATAAGTTCTCTTACTCCTTGACCCCCCCTCGCCAACGGCTTAAAACTCAGCCCCGGGTGCTCGAATAAAGGAGAAAATGAATTCCTTTCGAAATGACCTTCCAAATTTTAGCGACAATATGGCGATTTGAAGACAAATCAAAGGATGCGCATGGCCAAATTCTTCATACAAAATTGCATGATGCCATGTGATCAAGTCATTGTGTCTTCGCTTTCATCGCCACCTCTTGCTGCCAGAGCCTCTTCTTGTCTCCTATCCTGCTACTTACGCCATCATGCCTGCTCCAACCTCAGCCTCAGATGTGACAATGATTGCCAATCCATCTTGTGTCCAAGCTAAGCGCACGTGGTAGCTGCCATGTTCCTTTCTCCTTTCTTGCCCACCTACTCACTCTCCTCTTCAGCCGTAGCCGATGTCAACAGTGTTGTATTGCTTCCTCCCTCAAGAGCCATCAACAGATTCCATCATGACTACACCATGCATCTAGGATCAATGATCGTGGTGTTATTTGACCTTATTAGCCATCAATAACTCATAACGATAGCATAGCCCCCATCCATCATATTGCTAGAAGCTTCCTATAGCTCCTTTTCTAGTCTTTTTGTCATCGCACCCTTGCCCTCGAGTACCATTGAGTAACCCTGGTGTAACGGGTCGAGTTTCTAGCTCCTACTCTGAAGTCATCGTCGGAGTTCGCAGAATAGAATTTCCAGTCCGCGTCAAGGGCTTAACCCCTTCACAGGACTGAGGGGAAATCGTCATCAACGACCCAGAGCAAGGAGACTTGAATATTTTGAGTCTCCGGAGGCCCATTTCCGTTTTTACCTAACCCCCTCATTCTGGGTATGAAAAGAGGGGATATTACCTCGAACTTGTGACATTGCACGAGTTTTCTAGTTTAGAAACTCGCAGCTTTTCATAAACAAACTCAAGTTTCTGTTTTGACGCGTCGGCACGAAATCGTCGCCTGCGAGGCACGATCGGCGATTTAGCGCCGACGTTTCTCGTGGGCTCCTCTCTCCTTGCTCTTGCTTTATCCCTCGTGCTCGCTTGTTCTCGCGAGCAAGGAGGGCAAGTGAGGGCGAGGGCACGAGGCCACAGGCCTCAGCCCTCCAAGCCTCATGGCCTCTTGGCCGCCGATCGAGCCACCAGCTCAATCAGCGGCTGCTGGCTCGCCGGCGGGTGGCCGGCCGGTCACTTGACTGGCCGCCGGCCACCCAGCGGGCCGGCCGCCGGCCGGCTGGTAGCCAGCGGGTGGCTGGCCACCGGCCAACCCTCGCAATAGCGAGGGGTGTGTCACGGCCACTCCCTCGCTATCGCAAGGTGGGAGGGCCAAACCGGCCCTCCCGCTACATTCCTCCATAGTTATCATGAACCATCCCTGTTCATGACCAACAAGCGAGAATACCAGATAGTGAGTTGTCAACATTGTGAAGGAAAATTAATAATTTCAATCACCAGCTAAACATGAACACGTGCATGGCACTTGGACCTAAGCTGCAACTTGTGAGTAAGCACGGTTAGCGTCCGCGCGACAACCATGTTGGACGTCCCCAACCTCTTGTGGTCGTTGTCCGTGAATACTGTCCTATGGGAATGTTGTTCACTTTTCCCGCGTTCAGGTGGTACCTCCTGCCACGCGTCGATATGTGCGAGCTACAAGCTCGCTCCAGTACTCGTTGACCAACCCTGTGGGCAACTGAGATTCGGGTTCCCATTAATAATCTTTAGGTCCACAACCGGCCCAATGAACGAGATACTCCCTAACAACGCATAACGGAAGACTATGCTCTCGATGCTGGAGTAGGCGAAGGACCTTGTATTGGCCGTCGGTAGCAAGGACATTTGGCGGTGGCTGAACGGTTCCGTCTGCCGTGTATGGAGTCAGCAGGCTCACATGAAACACGTCATGAATCTTCATTCTCGGCGAAAGTAGTAATCGGTTTGCCACCGGCTCGATGCGTGTCACAATGGAAAATGGCCCAATCCACTTCCGTAGAAGTTTTCTTGCCCCTGGAGAATACAGTCAAAGGTTTTTAGTGCTAAGCAGCACTTTGTCACCGATGTCAAACAAGACCTCCCGACGACCTTTGTCGACATATGCCTTTTGTGGCTGCCGAGCTGCTTGAAGGTGACCCTTCGCCTCCTGTAACAAGGAGTTGATGCGCTCGGCAAAGGCCTGAGCAGAAGGAACCTACGCTTGTGTACTTCCACTCTTCACCAATGAAGAGGGTACCACTAGATGTCGATCATTTTTTAACACAAACAATGTGAACTGTGTGGACTCGTTCATCGAGTTGTTCACTGCAAACTCTGCTAGTGCTAGGAACTCGTCCGAGTCATGCATGGCAGGGTCCATGTACATCCGGAGCATTTGTTCCAGAGTGCGGTTCATGCTCTTTGTTTATCCAACAGTTCGAGGGTGAAATGTTATCGACATTTGCGACTCATTGCCGAAGTACTTGTGCATCGTTTGCCAAAACTTTCCAGCAATTTTTTATCTCGATCGCAGATAATGCGCAACGGCAAGCCGTGGTATTTCACGACACCCTCAAAGAAGAAACGAGCAGTCTCCTCTACGTGCACGTCAGTGGTTGTAGGAATGAAGTGTGTCATCTTTGTCAATAGATCCATAACCACTAGTATTGCATCATGGCCATGGGCCGTGTCCAGAAGACCAGTAATGATGTCCATGCCAATAAACTCCCACGGAGTCCTAGGAATGGAAAGTAGTTGGAGGAGTCCAGCATGCTTCTTGTTACTAGCCTTATTCCGAAGACATGGGTCGCATGTCATGCAATACTTACAGACATCGACACTCCATCCTGGCCACCAATAGTGGTCCGAGAGTGCATGTCCGGTCTTTTGGGGTCCCACATGACCTGCGATCGGCGGGTTGTGGAACTGGGAGAAAAACCTTGCTCGAAGGTCTACCGAGTTTGGCACAACAACTTGTTCTCCATGCCAGAAGATTCCTGCGGCCTCCACCAAGCCGTGC
This sequence comes from Penium margaritaceum, assembly GCA_023375785.1. NCBI lineage: Eukaryota > Viridiplantae > Streptophyta > Zygnematophyceae > Desmidiales > Peniaceae > Penium > Penium margaritaceum. Next base: position 29,651 of record SZWC01000040.1, on the reverse strand, counting down.
ATTTCCAGATTTTGAGAGTCTTGAAACCAAGAATCCACACAGTATCCCAACCGGATCCCTTTTACAAACCGTTGTAATTGATAATCTCTCGTGGTGGTTGCCGCAGAGGTGCAGGGGGATCTGGTGATTGTACTGTTGCTGTTGCAATGGCCGTAAAACACCCTCCGGCCTTGGTGATTGTTTTGATTTCCACAGGTTGTCGGCTTAGTGGATCGGCCACATTGATGCGTCCTGGCCGATATTCCCATGTGAACGAGAATCGGCTCAGGTATTCGCTCTAACCCGCCTGTCGTCTTGACAGGTTCTGTTGCATTTGGAAAAACACCAATGGATTATGGTTGATCACGACTGTCACACCCCCTTCAGCACCCTTGAGGTAGCAACACGACATCTTGAAAGTGTGTACTACCGCAAGAAGCTCTTGATCCCTAGTCGTCTATCGTGTTTCTTGGAGGATGAACTTCCGGCTCTCATACGCAACTAGTTGACCGTTCTGCATAAGGACGGCTCTGAGTCTTACTACCGACGCATCACATCGAACCTCCCATGATTGCGATGGATGTGGCAGAGCTAGGACAGGCGCTGTGGATAGAAGCTCTTTGACTTTGAGAAGGGCTTTTTTGCAATCAGATGTCCATTCCCAGTGCACGTCTTTTCGCGTGAGCATGGTTCGCGGTGCTACCAGGGTTGAATACCCTTGCATAAACAGTCGAAAGTAGTTTGCAAGGCCAAGGAAAGACCGAATCTGTCCAGCATTTCCAAGCATTACCAGTCTACAATGGCTTGGACGTTTTGTGGGTTGACACAGATGCCGTCCTTGTCGATGATGTGTCCAAGGTATTCGAGCTCATCTTGTGCAAACTTACACTTCCTCACTTTCGCATAGAACTTCTGTTCCCGAAGGATTGCGAGGACTTCGCGCAGATGTTCTATATGCTCTTCCATTGATTTAGAGAAAAGCAGGATGTCGTCCAGGTAAACCAAGACAGACTGACCTAGTTGCTTGGCGAACGTTTGGTTCATCTCTCCTTGCAAGGTTGCCAGGGCATTTGTCAGCCCGAAGCACAACACTTGGAACTGATAGCGTCCCATGTGCGTTCGAAATGCGGTCTAGGTACATCATCTTCTGCGATGCGGATTTGATGGTACCCTTGAGATAAATCCAAGGACGAAAATACTTTTTCCCCTTTCGAGTTGGTCAAAAAAGTCCTCAATCCGCGGCAAGGGGAATCGATTTTTCACCGTTAACTTGCTCAACGTCGAGTTATCCACACACATGCGTAAACCACCATCATTTTTGTTCACAAAAAGGATCGGCGCACCGTACGGCGAGCTACTTGGCTCGATCCATCCCTTTGCAAGGTACTCTTTGGTTTGGCGTTTGGTCTTTTGCCTTTCTGCTGGACTAAGGCGATACATGGGTTTGAACGGAGGAGTCGTCTTCGGCTGCAGCAGAATCGTGTGGCCCATGTGTCTTTCTCGTGGAAGTCTAGTCGGTCGGTCTCTGAATACATCTGAGAACTCTGCCAATAGAGATTTTATCTCTTGTGGTGTGCCTTCCTTTGCGTCGTCCTCCACTTTCTATAGCTGAGCCCATAAGTGTCGACAACCTTGTCGAATACGTCTCTTGACCTGCATCGCAGACAAGCTAGCATGGACTCTCAGTCGGGGTCGGTGATTATTCCGTACTCGGAATGAACGTAAAGCGATGCTATCCTTTTCGGAGGATCAAACACTTTGATTCAAAGCACATTAGAGCCTTGTTCTCACGAAGCCAAGGATTGCCTAGCACCACGTCAAACGGGTCAAGAAGGTTGAGTACCTTCATCGTGACACTCTGTGTGTACCCTTGAATACCTTTTTTTGCTTAACAAATACCAATCACGGGTACCGTACGGTTGTCACCGATAACAACTGTGCCATTCAATTGCTCGTACTTCAGGCCAACCTGTCGGGTAAAGCCAAGGCTAACAAAAGAGTCGTCTCCTCTAGTGTTAGCAAGTACGTTCACAAGAGCACCAGCTAGGTTTCCTTTGAACTGCATCGTCATGTTGCATCCACTCTTCCGAGTGATCAGGCTCGATGATAGCAATCCGAGTTTGTGATAAACACGAAATCTAGACGGCGGACGCCGCAGCCCCCATGATTCACCTACTCTAGTCCACATCTTGTGGGCACGTGTGAATTTTGCTAGCACCTTCCAATCTTTAAATTTCACTAGTCATAATTGGCGACATAAGGTACCGCGAACGTGATCGAACTCATCGTTTTCAGGGCGTTTGCTTCAATTACTATGTTACACAGTTCTTGCACAATGGTCGGTGTTGCCACCACTAAGCAAGTTCGATCATACATCTCGTCCCGTGATGCAAGATTTAGTGGGTAATGTGGATCAGCAAGTGTAGAATGAGGTTCAATGAGAGGGGAGAAAACAACGGAGAAATCTGAACTCGTCAAAAACTCAAGTTGTACAACATCCTCGTCTGAAAACATGAACCCACACTCGTGATCTAGTCCTAACCCTGAGTGGTCCCCACTAACATCACTCAGGGGTGGGGTAAACCCGCCCCACGGCCTTGTCAGCTACCACGGCCGGGCCCGTTTCCGTGACCGCGACTCTGTCCACGTCCCTGCCCGCAACCTCCTGCGGCAGCCTCCCCACAAGGTACCGCAGTTGCGGCTAACGCCGCGGCCTTTTTTCCACCACCAGCAGCCTCAGGACACTGAGCCCTAAAGTGTCCGGGCTGCATGCAGTTGTGGCACATCCCCTCGTGGAAGGCCGTGTTACGACGCTCACGTGCCACTTGTAGCTTGTCATTGTCACGGCCACGCTTGAGGTTGGGGGGCTTGTTCCCACCAGTCTTCTTGGCTGAGGGATTTGCCGATTGCTTGCCCTTGACCCCGCCCCGCTGCCCAGCTGTCCCTGTAGCCCCGCCAGCCTCCATGTGTGCATCGCGGTCTTGCTCTGCACGCACGTTTGGCCGTGCATGTGAGTAGTGCTTCATGTTCGCCGAATACACATCACTCATGTAGTCCCGCAACGCCCTTCAGCTTGTCCAAGCTTGGCCCATTACGGTCCTGGTGGTATTCTCCTTCAGCTTCTTGCTGGCAAGACCATCGCGTAAGTACTCGAGCAGCAAGCACTCTGGGTACTTGAAGGTCTAGGTACCGTTGCTCTCGGTGAAGCTTTTGGCTTCCTCCACGAGTGCGGTAAACTCGCTCAAGTAGGCCTCAAGCGCGTTACCCAGCTGCTTGAAGCCCTTGATCTTATGGAAGGCGCGCTACGCCTCCTCACGCTGGGTACACTTCTTACGCATGATTGCGCAGAAGGCTTCCCACGGCATGGGCTTCCACTCGAGGTGAGACCTCTGTGCACTCCACTCCTTGACCATGTGCTTGAAGAGATAGTCTTCAAGCCGAGTCGTGGCAAGATCGCCCCACTGACTGAATGGAGCCTTGTGAACGCGTAGGACGCGCTCCATGCGGTTCAGCCAGTCGGTCAGCTTCACGCCCTTCCGGAAGATCTCGACACTGTGGAGGAAGGACGTGTTCATGACCGTTGTCGAGGTCGTCGAGATAGACAAGTCGTTGCTACCACCGAAAGTGGCATCTGCAGCTGCGGCATGCTGCGTTTGCTACTGCATCCGCACATGGATCACGCTCTGCAATGCCTTTGTCGAGGTCGTTGCATCGGCGGCTTACCTCATGGGCGGCCAAGCGTTGCAGCTGGCGATCATGGTCAAGGTTCGTGATGCTCTGCCCGACGTGGGCCAGCACGTTGGCGAATGCGAACTTAAGCTCTGATGTCATCAAAGCATCGATGATAGCCTCCAGGGCCTCACGTTGTCCATGAACCTTTACCCACTATAGGAGGGTACGGTTTGTGTCTACGCCTCTAAGGAGTCCCACCTTTTGGAGGAGACTATCGTCAGAAACGACGAGCGAGTGGGCGTTGCCCTGCCCCATTGCAGCCACATCGTAGGAAGGAGGGTCCGCCCCCACACCTCCGAGTGGTGCCGTGCCTCCACCGTCGGTTGTGATCTTGAGTCGGTCCGCAACTTCAGCAACAAACTCTACAAGCCTGCGGCGGTCATTGCGAATTGCCTTCACGGCGTCGTCGTCCGGCTCGTCCTCGTGGGAACTTCCCGCGTGGCTGCTTTCGGCGCCCTTGCTGCTCTTGGCAGTCTCGCTGCCATCGACAGCTTCAAGCGATGCGACAAATGCCTTGCCCTTCTTGGGCAATCGGCTCGAGTTTGCCGCACGATGATGGCGATGATCGCGATCCTCGTCGCCTTCGCCATCGGCGGCGTCGTGCTCTTCGTCGGGGTCCTCATCCGGGAGATCCTCCTCCATCGCTTCGTCCTTCGCGTGGGGGTCATCCACGTGCACGTCGACGTGCTCGTTGAGTACTTTTTGGGCCTCCCCACGCTTCTTGATGTCGCTGAGGTTGGCGTCGCTTGCCTTAGGCGGTACGGTTGCCTTTGGGTTGGCAACCGTGCTCGCAGCGGCGGCTCTCAAAATTTGGAGTCCGCCGAGGGCATGTGGTGAGAACGTCACCACCTTGCCCTTGTTGGTCTTTGACGGTCCGGCACTTGCCATCTCATTGCTCATGCAACTAGCACGTGAGGATCGTTTTGAGGATCACCCCACAACGTAAAGGAGGAATCGCCTCGAACAAACTCCTCGCTCTCATGATTGGTTCAATTTCTATTTTCCTAGGCCGCCACATCGGCACAAGGTCGTGTTTTTTTTTTTTTTGGAACTAGACTTCCTAAGCCGTGACTCACGGCCATTGGCAAGGGCTAGTACCTAGGAAAACAGAAAACTACAAGACAAGGTAATGACAAGGGACGTGAGTGTTGCTCACAAATCAAGAGCAAAGAGTGCAAAGAGGAATTCTACAAATTCCTAGCAAGTCTTTTACTCTTTCGTCTATCTCCTTGTCTTCCTCTTGTCTTCTTGTCTTCCTTGGCCTTCTCTTCACGCTCCTTGATGCCTTTCGCGTTCTTGGGCGGCGTCTCCCTTGAGTCGGTGGCATTGGAGTGCCGTAGAAAACCTTCAAGGTGACACCTGAGGAACACCTGGTGAACGTATGAGTGCGCTAGCCCTGAAAATCCATGGCGTCAATTTCGAAGAAAAAAAAACTAAGTGTCTGGAGGTAGCGAGCTAGAGGGGGAGGGAGCGAGGCTCAATTTTCGAGCCTCGCGTGGCCAGCGTGCCAGCGAGCGAGCGAGCGAGCGAGGCCTGCCTTGCTCGCTCGCTCGCTGCCTTGGCTGAGGGCGAACTCACCCTTCATGTCAACCCTTCCCTAATTTTCTATATGCCCTGTTTGAGCTAGGCACCTAACGAAACACACACACCCAACCAAACCCGAGTCCTGAGGTGAGTAGCAAAATGCTCAAGCACAGTAGAGAAATTCTACGGAAGCAAGATCAATCAACTACGGAGTAAATCCTGAGTCTTCGATGCCGATGGGAGACGGTTGGAGCAGCTGATGTGGGTGGAGGGCATGGGACCACGCCGAGGGGAGTCACGTAGCCTGAGAGCGGTCTCGATGCGCAATCCTTCGGGAATAGTTGGTCTCAGCGTGAGTCTCCACTGATCTTGGGATCACCATGCCCTGCGCACCCGAGGACACATGCGTGAGAAAGAGAGAGGGCATGAATCAACACGCCCCCTTGGCCGAGGGTGCAAGAGGCATGCACCCAAGTTGATGCAGTTGTACGGTCAGTGAGGATGATGGGACAGCCTTTGTGAGGAAATCTGCCACTTGCTCAGCACCCCTAATGCCGCACACGTGAATTGCGCCCGCTTCGACTGCCTCGCATACAAAGTGATGCTCTACGCTTATGTGCTTCGTGCGTGGATGCAACACTCCGTCATTTGCTGTGATGCGACAAGCTGCTCAGCTGTCGCTATGCAGTGAGACAGCACTTTAGTGTCGAGCACAAGAGGGAGAGAAGGGAAAAGAATGAGTAGGCCATCCACGTAGACAATGAGGGCAAAAAGTGCCTTTTCTGTCCAGCAAAGGAAGAGTGAGGGGTCAGACATGCTTTGGGTGAACCCACCTTTGTCCAATGTGCGCTTGATTTCTTTGTTCCAACACCTTGGTGCCCGCTTCAAGCCATAGAGAGCTTTAAGGAGCAGCCACACTCTGTCAGTCCCATCCTCAAACCCTTCTTGTTGCCGTACATACAACTCTTCTTCCAGTGGTCCGTTCAGGAACGCATTTTTCACATCCATTTGATGCACTTCCCAATCCTCAAGAGCTGCAATCCCCAGCAAGATGCGACTGCTTGTGTATTTTCCCACTGGGGCATACGTATCTGTAAAGTCCTGGCCGGGGATTTGGTGGAATCCCTTGGCTACCAACCTGGCTTTGTATTTGTCTATCATGCCTGCCAGGTTTCTCTTGAGATTGATGATCCATTTCACGTCAATGGCTTTGCGACCTGGTGGGAGCGGGACAAGTTCAAATACCTTGTGCTCCAACAGAGCGTTTATTTCATCAGCCATGGCTTGTTCCCATTCTATTGCGTCAGGGTGCCCCCTTGCTTCAGCAAGGGTGGTCGGTTCAGTCTGCTCCACGTGGGGAGGATGTGTGCCGACCACATTGTAAAACTGTTTGTAGTTCACCCGAGGCAGGTTTCTAGAGGACCTGCGAAGCTCCACGGGGGCAGGTTCCTTGCTCTGACTTGACGGTTGAGCAGAACTCAAAGGTCGCAGACCAGGAGGAGAAAGGGTGCTCTGGCTCTGGGAGCCCTTCGAGCTTGTAGTTTCAAGGTCTGTGGAATCCAGTAAGTCTGTGGGAACAGGGGAACCTGCCTGTGGTACGGGAGTGGGTGCAGGAGTCTTTTGCACGTGTGTTGTCCTTTGAGGAGTGAAGACAGGTACACTCACATGCTCGGGGTAATGTTGGGGTACAGAGAGCTGTGGGACATGTCTGAGGGTGAGGAATGCCTTGTACGGCATGTGCTCCAGGAAGGACGCGTCCCGACTCTCCAGAAAACAGTGATCGACCGGATCCCAAAATCTCCATGCCTTGGAGGCATGAGACACTCCGACAAAAACACACCATTTGCCTCTTGGGCTCAACTTGTGTGATCGCTGTTGTTCTGGAAGCCACACGCAGGCCATGGTTCCCCAGACTCTTGCTGGTCTCAAGTCTGCCCGCTCTTTGAACCATCGCTCCCACGGTGTGACCGACTTTGGTAGTGGACCTGGTGGTATCCTGTTCCACACCCAGGTGATGTACTTCACTGCCTCTTCCCAAAATCCAATGGTGAGACCAGATTCAGTCAGAAGCGTACGCAGTGCATCTCCCAACGTACGGTGCCATCGTTCAGCAACACCATTCTGTTGAGGGGTGTAAGGGGCAGTAGTTTGGTGCACCATGCCTCGTCCATTCAGTTCTGCGGTCAGTGTGCCCAAGAATTCACCCCCTCTATCCGTACGAAGTACCTTGAGGCTGCAGCCAGTTTGACGTTCAGCATAGGGTATCCATTCAGCGATGGCACGCTGGGCATCAGCCTTTGTGCGGAGCAGAAATGCCCAACGAAAGCGGCTGTAGTCATCAGTCAATGTCAGTATGTATTGTGCTCCATACTGGAGGGAGGGGAGAGACATTGGTCCAGTCAAGTCTGCATGTACCAACTCTAGTGGGGAGATGCTATCGTGTTCAGACTTGGGAAAGTTTTGTCTGTGTGACTTCCCTTCATGAAATTCAAGACAAGTACTGTTCTTCAGTCTGTGTGGGCAGTCTACAGGTGTCAGTCCGTGCGCAGGTGTGTGTTTGAGTAGCTCCGTCACCAGTTGCTTACTGATGTGCGCCAGACGCCTGTGTAGCAGGTCAGTATGATGTACATCGGTGCCAGTCATGATGTGCAATTGTGGGCGTGGAGACCCGATGCATGGGAACAGTGTTAGCCTGTAGAGCATGTCAGCATGCAGTGGCCCGTCTACGAGCAATGATCCACTGCCATCAAAGAGCGAACATTGCTGATTCAGCGTTAGTGCGGACATGCCTTCCTGACGATCAAGTTGACCCCCAGACAACAAGTTCACTTTTAGTCGGGGCACATACAACACTCCAGTCAGCCATATCGCCCCTCCCGGCTTTTGCAGTGCAATCGTACCTACACCGTCAACCCGCAGCACTTCCCCAGATCCCGTACGCACACCATCAATATCATGCGCAGCATACAGTGACACAAACAACCGACGATGCGGTGACATGTGATGTGATGCTGCAGTGTCATACAATCACTCATGCATGGGTAGGACGTGTGAGGTGGTGACATGCGTGCAACCCAACTTCTGACCTGCTACTGGTGGTGCGGTCGGTGGTGCAATCGGCATCAGCTCCTCAGATGGCGGCCACACTGTGTCTGGAGCAGCCCCTCCAACTGTGGCTGTCCCAGTCTGCTCCCATGCGCGAATTGCCCAGGTTAGAGGTGGAGTCGCCTCTACGAGCATGGGTGGGGGTCCGTACATCCCCGGGTACGGTGGTGGTGGAAACGGTTGTTGCCCTGGGGGAAATGCCTGAGGGATCAGCAGCTGGGGTGGTGCACCGTAGGTCACTGCTGCAACTGGTGAATGCATGCGGGGCGGTGCTCCATAGCCGCCCTGCAGATACGACTGCGCTAGTGCTGAGATTGGAGGCTGCAGCCACTGCCGCTACTGCTGGTGATGCTGCTCCTGCTGATGCTGCTGCTGTGTGTACTGGGGCTGCTACTGTTGCTGCTGCTGCTCCAACATCTGACGATGAAGAGTAGGGCAAGAGTGCCAGAAGTGGTCTGCCTGACCGCAAAAGCTATAAGTACGACCTCCAGAGTTGCGGTCGCGACCACGTCCTCGTCCTCCGCCCCCTTGAGCCTGACGGCCACCGAAGCCCCACCTCTGTGCAGTGGTGGCATCCACCTACGTGACCGCCGCCACTACAGACTGGTGGGTGTAGGCGGTGGGGGTAACTGTACTGGATTCACGTTGCTCTCCCTTGAGGATGTCCTCATAGTTCCGAAGCTGCCTGTAGACAACTTCGAGGTCGATGTTTTTGACCTCTGCAACCGGAGTACGACGGCAGAAGTCTCGCCGAAATTCCTTGTAGGCTTCTCCAAGGTGGAGGAGCACCATGTCAAGCCACTCGGAAACTGAGCAAGATGCCCCCAGCCCCACAATGCGGCGTCGCAAATCCATTGCTTCGTCCCAATAGTCTGACACCGGTGCGCCCGGTTTGGGGTAGAGCGTACGCAAGGTGTCGCGGAGGGTCACCAGCAGCGCCATCCCTTGCTCTTCCTACCGCTTCAGCAGATGCTGCCAGGCTTCATACGGCCGGGCAGTGCCACTTCGAGAGTCGGCTGGATCCTCTCCCCGTCCCCCTTGACGAAGCTATCGTAGAGAGTATCCTTGCTGGTCTGGGAGGGCCCGCACAAGGGCGTTGTAGGCTATCATTAGCATCCTGTCACCGATTTCTGCAGTAGGGGACTCAAGGAAGCAATCCTCGAGTCCGTGCTCCTTTGCCCATGAAAGAAATAGCTCCTTCCACGTGAGAAAATCACGGGTCCCGAGAGCGGGCGGTGTGAGGTCGCGATGAAAACCGAGTCGGTCTATATCCTGCCACGTCATTGCTCCTGAGGTAGTTCCCTGGCCGCCGGCAGAACGACCCTCGTTAGCACTTGGACGACCGTTGCCGTCGGCACGGTCCCCATTGCTTCCTTGCAGCTCCGACATCGTGCGTTTGGCAAGTGTCTCCTAACTTCCACGCACTAGCGCCTAAGTTTCGCCTGGGCTAGCTCTCTTGCCCCCAGACCGTCCTGAGAGAGGGCTGGCGGCTTCCCTTGCGTCGCCCCCTTCTTCCCCCTCTTCACTTCCTTCCTCGTTTTCTCATTCAAACGTTGCTCCAGCGGCATCCACAGCCCTGGGCGACCTCACTGACCATGTACTGGTCGTGCGCAAGCTGTCCGTCGGCGCTCCAGGCCGCGTCGGCCCTTAAGGGGTCGACGTTTTTCCGTCACGTCCTCGGAGCTGTCAACTTCTAAGCCTGGCTCTGATACCATGAGGAACTCACTACCTTTCAAATGAAACTGGAATCACGTCAAAAGGTGAACATATGAGTACGCCAGCCCTGAAAATCCATGGCGTCAGTTTCGAAAGAAAAAAAAAAAACTAAGTGTCTGGAGGTAGCGAGCTAGAGGGGGAGGGAGCGAGGCTCGACTTTCGAGCCTCGCGTGGCCAGCGTGCCAGTGAGCAAGCGAGCAAGCGAGGCCTGCCTTGCTCGCTCGCTTGCCGCCTTGGCTGAGGGCGAACTCGCCCTTCATGTCAACCCTTCCCTAATTTTCCATATGCCCTGTTTGAGCTAGGCACCTAACGAAACACACACACCCAACCAAACCCGAGTCCTGAGGTGAGTAGCAAAGTACTCAAGCACAGTAGAGAAATTCTACGGAAGCAAGATCAATCAACTCCGGAATAAATCCTGAGTCTTCGATGCCGATGGGAGACGATTGGAGCAGCCGATGTGGGTGGAGGGCATGGGACCACGCCGAGGGGAGTCACGTAGCCTGAGAGCGGTCTCGGTGCGCATTCCTTCAGGAATAGTTGGTCTCAGCATGAGTCTCCACTGATCTCGGGATCACCATGCCCTGCGCATGTGTGAGAAGGAGAGAGGGCATGAATTAACAAGAGCAAAGAGTGCAAAGAGGAATTCTACAAATTCCTAGCAAGTCTTTTACTCTTTTTTCTATCTCCTTATCTTCCTCTTGTCTTCTTGTCTTCCTTGGCCTTCTCTTCACGCTGCTTGACGCCTCTCGTGTTCTTGGGCGGCGTCTCCCTTGAGTCGGTGGCATTGGAGTGCCGTAAAAAACCTTCAAGGTGATACCGTCCTTCTTTTTACGGTGCTCTAAGGTCGTGAGAGTCCCTAAGTTTGGGAAAGGGCGCTGTTACAATTTTTGGATGAGAGAGGGAGGAAGGAGCCTTGTATATGGGGAAGAGTTGGTGGTTTTGGAGGGTGGAAACTCCCCATCCCATCCCACAAAAATCCTCCTAGTCCCCTGGAGGTGAGTAGGGGTTGGAGGAAAGAGTCTCCACCAAGTGGACCTCTTTTCAAGCTCTCTAATGCACTTTGCGGCGCTTCAATCTGTGAAGTGTAGATGCCGTAGTCCCTTCTGGCGTTTCTGCTGCTACTTGCAGCTGCCGACGGCATTTTATATAGGATGTAGCCATCGTTTCCGTCGAACCCTTGGTCGCAAGGGTCATGTGGCTTTGAGAACCACTGTAACCGTTTGAGTCTCCAGCTCCTACTCTGAAGTCATCGTCGGAGTTCACAGAATGGCGTTCTCAGTCCGCGTCAGAGGTTTACCCCCTTCGCAGGACTGAGGGGCAATCGTCATCAACGACCCAGAGCAAGGAGACTCAAATGTTTAGAGTCTCCGGAGGCCCATTTATGTTGTGACCTAACCCCCTCATTCTGGTTCCGAAACAAGGGGACATTACCTCGAACTCGTGAGTTTGCACGAGTTTTCCGGTTTAGAAACTCCCAATTTGTCATCAACAAACTCGAGTTTCGGTTTTGACGCGTCAGCATTAAATCGTCGCGTGGGAGGCACGATCGGAGATTTTGCACTGACGTTTCTCGTGGGCTCCTTGCTCCTTGCTCTCGCTCTATCCCTCATGCTCGCTTGTTCTCGCGAGCAAGGAGGGCGAGCGAGGGTGAGGGCACGAGGCCACAGGCCTCGGCCCTCGAGGCCTCATGGCCTCTTGGCTGCCGATCGATCCACCAGCTCGATCGGCGGCTGCTGGCTCGCCGACGGGTGGCCGGCCGGTCACTTGACCGGCCGCCGGCCGGCCGGTAGCCAGCGGGTGGCTGGCCACATGCCAATCCTCGCAATAGCAAGGGGTAGCTCGCGGCCACCCCCTCGCAATCACAAGATGGGAGGGCCGAACCGGCCCTCCCGCTACACCTGGCTTACAAATCTTAAGCTCTTCGTCACTCCTTTATCGCTGCCTTTCCTCCTTATGACCTCATGGCAAGGTCATCACTGTGCCACCGTTGTCACCTCGCCAAGCGCTCTTCAGCCACCTTGGCAGCTACCATGTGAGCCTAATCGTTCCCCGTGCTCTTCACCATCGTCAAACATCCACCTTCCTCCTCTTCATTACGTCATTCTATTGCACTGCCTTCTTATGTCACCTTTTTCTTCCCGAATCACTGTAGATTCATCTTCATGCACACCCACTTCATCAACTTCATCATCATCATCATCAATCATGGTCAGTCGGGGGCATCATCAGCTTTGCCCATATGATTCCGCCGCCACATACTATCCAATCATTAAGCAATAAACTATCCATCATCAATCAACTTGCCGTTCAGGACCCGCTTGTGTCATCTCACACATGTGTAGTGACCTACACCCACTCCTTGGAGCACTTCGAAATGAGCGATCAAGAGTTCGGCCCTCTGGATGTATACATGTCGTTACCCACATTTGCAATGACTTGCATCCATGCTGTCAACTGATCTTTGGAGACATGTTCGCATCTGATTTATCTTTATTGCATCGTACTACTCTGTCAATCTTGCTCACATGGTTCCATCCTTACGCCCACTCTTATCAGCAATCATCAGCAATGACCTCGACCCTCGGGATCCGCACATGTTGCTGTCTTTGTTCACAAGTGATTCATTTTAACAAAAACAAAACTCAATTAGCACACGTGGTCTTGTCCCCGCGTCCTTTCCATCATTTTCATCATCATCCTCATCATTCTCAACGTTTCTATCATCACTATTGTTGTCACCAGCCTCCTCATTTGACTCGCAAACATGTTTGATCCATTTACCCAATAAGATGGCTCATCACCATTACCATTGACATTTAGTCAAAACCTCAACACGTTCTATTGTATATATGTAGGATCGACATTACCTCCTGTTTTAACCCATAATAGTTATATTCATCATTTTTTCTTGCAATGAGCGGCCTTCATTGATATGTATCCGCTCTGTCATTCATCGGTCGCCTCTTTTTTCATACCACCCTCTTGCCACTCTCACATGGCCCTTCTCTCTGTCATCTCGCTCCTTCGGTGAGCTGTGCATCTATCTTTACCTTGGACAATGTTCGATTTGACCCTTCCACCTTGCATCTGAAGCCTACCTATATCTGTTTCTGGCTAACTCATTGATCTTTGGCCTATCACTCACATCTTGTCATTCCTTTTCCTTTCCATGCTTTTTGTTGATTTCCCATAATTCTCTCCACCTGTGTTCTAATTGTCCACTTCATCTAACATAGGTAAAAATCATACCTGGTTCTGACCTATTGTTGAAACAGGATGTCGCTAGGGTAGAGGAGAGAGGCGGAAGTTGTAAGTTTAGAAAAGACAAGTAAGTGACAATGGCAAACGGCGGAGTATACATGGGCGAGGTGGCTCACGTAAGTGGACAGCCACCTCGCCCATCCGCTTGCGGTCGGGTTTGACCCAGACCGCTCTTTTTTCCTAAAAACATATTCAACAGCTCCCATCTCAAAGACGGGTCTCGCTGTACTAAACTACAATGTTTAACACGACTATGCAAGCAGAGTAAGCATGAGGCGGACACATGAAGACACAGCTCCCACAACTTGGTGGGTCTCGCTGTCACTACGTTTAACACCATTATGCAAGCGGAGTAAGCAGGAGGCAGACACATGATGACACAGCTCCCACAAAGGTGGTGGGTCTCGCTGTCACTA
>SZWC01000039.1:789087-812602 GCA_023375785.1 Penium margaritaceum | reverse complement strand
CTATCGTTTCCTGCACGGTTGGGATTCTTAGTTAGGGCTTCCAGCATTCCATGAAAGCTAATCTCGTGGCTGCCAAATGTTGTGTGTGCTATGTTTGCTCTAGTGGAAACCTTGGAACTTGCTATGCCATTTTAGATAATAATCTTGCCAGGTTCTGTGATGCTGATCTTTTTGGCAATCAGATCACCAGAATTTCTACCTGCGACTACATTTTCATGCTAAATGGTGGTCCATTGAGCTGGCCTTCAAGGAAACAGTCTGTCATGGTACTTTCGAGTACCAATCAAATTTTCATTGTGCTCCTATTTTGGATGATGAACACATATGGTTTCACATTTCAAGGTTGCATAAGAGTATGTGAAAGTGCTCGACTGACCACAATAGTGTGCTTAGTTCATTACTTGTGGTGAAAACAATATCCTAGTATTGTAGAATGAGACATTATCGATTGATAGAATACTGAACATGTGTCTATCTTAGTCTATGTTAATGTTGAATGCAAAGACAATGTCCGCTCTATAGACTATAGTGTGTGAATGAATAGTTTTGGGATTCTTTACCCAAACTACTTTCGACTTAGCATAGAAACCATCCACTTTTGAATTTTGACTTCCGACATTGACGTCCACTTTGACTTAGAGAAGTGAATAGGGAAGCTGACGCTGATGTAGGTGCTGATGGTTCCAGTTCTTTTGTGTCGGCTTTCATCGTGACATAAAAGCCAATGTAAGAAAACTCAAATCGTCAGCACCTACAAACATTTTTATCACACAAGATTCTTTTATGTGATGAAACAGTTTGTAAATAAGAAAAGGTTTGCGTAATAAAACTAGGTGTAAATGCATTGCAGATATTCATACATTTCTTGTTAACTCTTGTGCACATCACTCACTTTTATGTCCTAAACATCTTTCAGAGCACCAACAATGCTGGGATTTCACCCGTTAGGAGATTTGTATATATGACTTTGCAAAGCATTCGGAGATGAAGACATGGACAGGAAACCATTGTAGCTGTCGATCTAGCATTGTGCAAGAAGAATAAAGTAGATGAATGTGTTTGTGTTTCTATTTTCTTGAGTATGCATGTATGTATTCATGGCCGACTTCCAGACATAGCTACTGTTTCTGATACATTCGTCTTGAAGGCTGACCATACTTCCTAATTTAAGGATCACATTACCTTACTTGATCACCGTACATATCTCATAAACTTCACCTGGTTCTATCTTCCTGCACTACTGCTTCAACTATTCTGCGGCGGACATGGCAGACATATTTTGGATTGCAAACAGTCCAGGTCAACTTGCATGAACATTTCATCCATTTCTCCTCTAAAGGTGCAATTTGCAGCTTAACACCTCTCGTTGACAACGTAAACGTCTTTGATTTGGCCAGGACTGCAAGACATCATAAACGTATCTCCCATATTTTTATGACCTGATGAAAGGAACAAGGCAAGAACGTGGAACGTTCGAGTTGGCCATATATGTAAAAAAAACAAATCCAGCCAGAATAATAATAAGGTGATTGAAATCAGCTGTAAATGCAATAATACTTATTTTTTGACAAGGCACTTGTTGAAACAATACAAAAACATGCACACACACACACACATACAAACACACACACACACACACACGCACAAACACAAACACACACACACACACACACACACACACACACACACACACACACACACATGTGTATATACTCATGCACATGCACATGCACGTGCACGTGCATGGCCACACATCCACACACTAATACAATGTCATAACTCTCACACATACATGCAAAACACATGCAATCATACATTCCTCCCTCCCTAGACACAAAGCAACACAAACACATGCACATGTGCACGTACACAACAGAATCCATCCCCCACCCTCCGACATATACAACCCCATATACAGGGAGGCACGCATGCACGTGAGCACGAGCGAGTACGTACACGCGCGTGCACACATGCACACACATGCACATCCACACATACATGTATGCAGACACGCACATGTGCACTCACACGTACACAAACATATACAAACATAAGGACGCACACACACTCACACACACAAACATACACACACACACATACACACACACACACACACACACACACACACACACACACACACATAAACACAGAGACACACATACACATATACAAACACACAGATACACACACTTGCTGTGTCTACAACCCGTTTCCACACCGTTTCCATGAGCAGCCCACCCCCTCCCACACCCCCTCCTTGACCACAACATGCACCCTAGCTAGCTTCCCTTGCAAATAGCACCAGCAGCAGCTTTTTTAGCTACAGACACACAAACGGAGCACCGTCCCAAAAGCCGCATTGACAGTAGTAGCAGCATATGGAAATTTCTGTCAAGGATTGTCGCAAGGATTGATACAAGTAATGACACAAGGGACTTTATAATGATAAGAAAATTGAATCGTGATCATCGGTCATCAATTCAAAAATATTATCCTTTGAAAAAAATGAAGGCTTTGCACATACAGAATTATGTGCCTTTGTTTGAGCACCCAACGCTGATGGAATATTTCCCACAAACGAATTGAAACTCAAGTCCTTGCAGCACACAACTGATTGTATACATAGGACTAACAAATTTCATTTGCGCCCTTCTCTAGACCAATGTGGCCTTCACACAGAAGCAGATTGGGTCAAGAGAATAGCTAGCAAGATTTTGCTCCATGTTAGGGTTTTTGCATTCCTTGGTTAGTGAATTCTGGCTCTTTCCTCCTAGAGGCCATGGAGATTGACACCCTTCATACCCTTTTGCAGGAACCTATTGGAACATGCTGTTGCATGCACCTACGGCCTCCGTTGCAATGTTATCCCCCTTGTTAGCTCCTTGTTGTCAACAGCTCGGTCTCTCCTCATGAACAGAAGCTCTGGGGCCGTGCAAAAAGGAAGCCGTGGTGGAGGTCTACCTTAGAGTTGACATGGAGCGCTGGTGAACGACTCCCTATCCACCCTCAACAGCCCAGGAATAAGGCCACCAACATCCGTCATGACAATGGTTCATGTTTGGACACAGTCACAAAGGAGAAGGAATATTGCTTTCAGGAAGACAAAGAACCATTAGGATAATGGCAAAGAACTGCGCCCCCATATCTCACCCGTAGCGTGTTGCAATGTACGAGCTAGAATTGCTCATTCTGAATCACGGCATTGGCTAAAAATATACTTCCCTCATACCCGGATATACCCACAAAAACATAGAAATGAACTAGTTTTTGAAAAACACCCTCGTAGCATTCAGGATTGTGGGTTTTACTGAGGTTCGGGCTCCCCTTGGCCTTAGGGTAGGCGGGCGTGGGAGATTCTCTTTGAAGTTATAGGGCATAGTATCCTAAAACTTTTTATTTGTGCAATTTGTTTTCTCCAACCTCCAATTAGACCGGATATCCAGAGAAGGATGTGCAAATCAACAATAGATGGTCACTTTTCTCACATCGGATATGGTAACTGCCAGAGTTACCCTTTCGATGAATGCAAGGTTTCCCATTTGCTTTNCACAAAAACATAGAAATGAACTAGTTTTTGACAAATCCCCTCGTAACATTCAGGATTGTGGGTTTTACTGAGGTTCGGGCTCCCCCTTGGCCTTAGGGTAGCCGGGCGTGGGAGGTTCTCTTTGAAATTATAGGGCATAGTATCCTAAAAAATTTCATTTGTGCAAAACATTTTCTCCAACCTCCAATTAGACCGGATATCCAGAGAAGGATGTGCAAATCAACAATAGATGGTCACTTTTCTCACATCGGATATGGTAACTGCCAGAGTTACCCTTTCGATGAATGCAAGGTTTCCCATTTGCTTTGGTGCTTGTGTGCAGGTTTTTGTAGTTGAGTTTACGTGAATGTGCCTACCTGGCTATGCATCACACAGGGTTCTCAACGAACAGCTTGTGGGTATAAGAGATCCCACGTATTGTTCAAACTAGATGAAAATTCCAAGAAGAGGCTATTTGTTTTTTCACTAATCCCACTGTTGTGTACGAGAAACGTTTTAGCACCCACAAGCTGTTCAAGGCAACTTGAACAGATTTAAAAAAATGCTCAATGCAGAGATCATGAATTTATTTAATTAACCATACAATTGTGAGGGTTGTGAGGCTTCCAAATTTGCATGGAAGAGATCCAACAATATTCTACGATGGTACACTTCTGCACACAGCATTTTGCCAACACAGACCTTTTGTGAAAACTGAGTTACTGTAGTGCTGCACTTGCATTGACCATGATAAAGAAGGGAATCCATGGATCTGCCCTTTTTTATTGCTCAAACTCAATATTCACATGTACCACTTGTTTAGTTTTTTTTTTTTCTATTATAGTGGCAAGTGCACCTGAAGGGCTAACTTCTGGCCACAGGTAGCATCCTCCCATGTCTCACTGGGAAATCTCCAACCTGACTAGTTAACCACGAGTCTTCTAGCTAATGGATCTACACCATGCCTCTATTTCACTAAGCTAACACCCAGTTGATGTTGGGGTGTATAAAGTTGGGATGTGAGATTAAATTGATGAGTTTGTGGGTCGGGCTGCATGTTTGCACACTGTACTATTTAGTCTAATAAGGTCTGAGTGCATCAGAAAAATGAGGCNATGGAGCAGCACCTTTTTTGCTAGATGCTTTTGTATTACCAATTGGTCAAACTAGTTAGATCAAAGGGGATGAAACCCCGTACCTACAGTTGTCATGAGTAATGCACATAAGACGGAGTAGTCTCAAGAGGGTGGAGTGCACAGGTTGCCCAGAGTGAAATGCGGTGCAATGCACAAGGGTAGAAGAAAACGGTGCCTGCACTGGAACATGCAACTCCACCAACGTTTGATAGTTTAAAACTCAACTATTCAAACGCACAAAATCCGCACAACAGTAGATTGAAGAATCCTCTCCATTGACATCATGGAAGTAAAGAATTGAGAAAACCCTTTCACATTTAATGTTACTTAGGCTTACTTTGACATGATTTGAGGCATTTGGCCCATAAGTACGGACTAATTAGTCAAACAAACATCTGCCCTTAACTTAAACTATGTAGATCATTTGAACTGAATGGATAAAATAAAGCAACATCGCTAACAGCTTGCAAACTGAATAGCCTTTGTGGTATTCAGCAGATGTGAACTGCCACCTTCACAGAAGCTTCCAGTAGATGACGTCTTTGATTCACACCACCAAATGATCTGCATCCTATGAGTAGATTCTAGAACATCACCCAACTGCTTCGTTTCAACCTGTGTGCTTGGTTGATGACAAGCCAACAGCTACTAGGCCAGAGAACATCAGTCTTCATCAAGAGATAACTCCTTGCCATCCTTGCCTAAAAGTCTGCGTGCCTTGGCTTAACGTCTGCCTTGGCCTAAGAGAAAAATGAACCGTAATGGCCAGCTACAGGCCACTCGAGGCATCCTTTCATGTGTCAGCATGAATTCTACAACCAGATGACCTGACCATGGCTCTTCCGGCAGGTGGAATTGCTTGAAGTTCAAAAGGCAGAAGCCCGGTTGCTGTTCATGTGTATAATTGCCTTGTTTAAACTTAAGAAGTGAGATGATGAGGATGCACTTTTTCTTGGGCCATAGATGTTGAGTCTGGATCACGTGATAACTCCTCGCCCTTCTTACCAGCGAGCTTGCATGCCTCAACTGCACATGGTGGGATTTGCATGACCATCCATTCACAGCACTAATGAGTGGATTAACCCCGTGATACAACCTTTAGATTCACAGTAGAACTCCTAAACAGTGGCTCACAAAAACTACAGTATTTCTAAAAAGTCTGTTTTTGAGGTGCGTGTCTGCAATAACAACATGAAGCTCCACATTCTTGAAGTTGAGAGCGGGGATTTTTGCTTGCAAATGCACCAGTCAGTTCATAAAGAACCTGGTCCCATATGCTGAAGCATGCAAAGCAAGCCACGCTGCTACATGAGCAGACTGCAAGTAGGTAGCTCATGCAATAAACTCGGTAGCTTGATCAAGAATCTGGTCACATATGAAGACCACTGTTGACTTCAATCATCCATCCACATGATTGGGATAGGATCTATCCAATTGATCTTGATAGCGGATCCATCAATCTCAATCCTCCAAGCCTGTGGCCCCCTTGTGGCTGCGGACGTTGACTTGCACGGTTTTCCTTTTTTTGTGCTCTTGGGGCCTAGCCAAATTTCAATTGTTTGCGTGCAAACCTCCCAAGTAGGACATCCAACTAGTAACTATTGTCAATTGAATGGAAACTTCTGAAAATGTAATGGTTTACTCATGAAATCTCCCCAATCGCTACCTTTCACGTGCTCCTTCATCATCCATCCCCTCGAACCCCCTTGATGGCCGATCTTGGTCCTGTTCATCTTGATCTTGATCACAATCCTACCAAGTCAGCACTGATGTGGAAGAATACAGAGTTGCTACTTGAGCAACCTAAATGTATGTAGCCGCCATGCAAGGCTGATTTGGTATATATGACAGGAAAACATGGCTATATCTACCAAGATTATATCTGGTGAGGCTAAAACTACCTAAAAAACCAAAGTGTCATCCTTGCAAGAATATGAAACGCGGTTCATGGGGTGTCAATGGGAACACAACTGTAGGATTCAAGTTGATGTCATCTGATGGCGTGTGCCTGCTTCTTATTCATCAGCCTATAGGATCAGCTCGCCCCTTCCCCACCTCTCCAGACCTTTTTGCTCAATTGAAAACACTCTAAGCTCAACAAAAGTGACAAAAGGATGAATGCGTCCCACGGTTGAAAGCGTTTTGTACTTGTTTTGCGTGAAGTGTTGAGCATCCAAGCTGCTCTTTGCATCTTGGATGGCGCTTTCTACCCTGGGCAGCAGCTGCCACACTTGTAAAAAGAGCAACATCATGTTCTTTTTCTTGACCTCATATGCCCCTTGTCCATATCAGACATTTGGACAAGGACAAGAAGACGAGGCAAGTATTGCTCCCTTAGAGTAAGTCTCCTAAGTTTGGTCCAGATAGACAAGGCATGCACTACTCCTTTGGAGCAAGTCCTCTTGGTCTAAACTGGGTAGTATAGCCAGCAAATACTACCTATGACAACTCCTTGTGGCTTAGACGTTCTAGAGGTAGTCTCTAGAGTGAGAGGTCACCAGATCAAATCCTAGCCCAGTGACTAACTTTCTTTGTGACCAAATGGGAGACAATTAGGTTTGAATAGACATCTTATAACATTCAAAGGTCCTTCATGGTGGGTGGTACCACTTGGCGGTCACAAAGGGCGCCATGTAGGTAGGGGGGATGATACAATCCCGATTGCCCCCAA
The DNA here is from genome assembly GCA_023375785.1 of Penium margaritaceum. Taxonomy (NCBI): domain Eukaryota; kingdom Viridiplantae; phylum Streptophyta; class Zygnematophyceae; order Desmidiales; family Peniaceae; genus Penium; species Penium margaritaceum. The sequence continues at coordinate 805,269 of SZWC01000039.1, read as the reverse complement.
AGTGGCTCATCCAAAAAGCCACTGCGTGCCTAGGCTAGAGGCTTGCTCTAGGAATGTAAGTACCTGTCAGTTGTTGATGATTTATTAAGTTCTTACCTTTGAGACTCCTCACAATGCAGTCCACCAAAGGCTGACACTAAAAAAACATTGGTTGGTATAAGCCATAAGAGTAAGCTCCTTGCACGAGAGTAACCATGTACTTAGGACAGAGTGCAACAAAATCATTGATATGAAGATCCAAGTGTGGAACCGTGGTTCTGAGGGTGGTATCTCCTCCTATTTGCAATACTAGGAGTGGATGAAAAGCACCACTTTGTGAGCCTTGTTTTCTAGTCTGTTGCCTCACGCCGGTTGAGAAAGGGTCATGGGCCCACACAAACTAGTTGTGAGGCACGCTTCTACATGCCTACTTGCCCTCTCTTACTTTGTAGCGTGCTTTAGCCTTATCAGCTCTATCTGCTCCATCTACTCCATCACCTCCAACTACGAGTGCTCGCAATAAGCAAACACGAGCCAAGTAAAAGCTCTGGCCTCGAAGGTACGACCCTTGGGCCCTAACTAGGATAAGCTGTGCCCTTGGAGGCACGACCCAAGGTTCGCTAGAGTACTTTCTTTTCTATTTGCACGTGATCATTGGCTAGAGCAAAACAACAGATCTACACCTTCTAAATTGGCAGCAGACAACAGCCTACATGAGCCTACATTGGCCTCAACAAAGCAAGGAAGCAGTGATGCAAAGAAGCTGAGAAGTAGTATGACGACACCCACAATGATCATACTTGAGAAAGTCAACAGAGAGATATCAAAGTTCACGATGATAGGTTTCTCGTTGTCGAAATGACAATTTGAGATTGTCACAAGGAAGCGTGGCTACTTGAAGATGTTCCTTTGAAAAGATGTTGAACCTGCAAAAACAGATGCTCAATATGAAGAATGGAGCGTAAAAAATGACATGGCGCTTGCAATTCTTGTAACATCAGTGCATGAGTCATGGCATGTCCTCCATGAAGGCTTATGAAAAGTTTGCTCATGTGAAAAAATCTACAGCTCTTGCAAAGCGCCTCTTCATCGTTGAAGAACTGATTTCAAGAGGGCGAGCAAGGGAGAGTCCATTTCGGATTTCCTACTGCAGTTTGAAGGCCTATGAGAGCACGTGACCAAAATTAATGGGGAAATCGACATCAACATGTATGCCATAATCCTCCTCGTGGCACTACCTGAAAGCTAGGATCCTCTGATCATTTTCTTTGGTGGTTAGAAGGAGGAGGCTTTGACGTATGAGGTAGTATTCAAGTATGTGCACAACGAGGCCATGCATTGTAACGGTAGTGAGGATAACATTTCAGCCTATGCTGCACAGTACGGTGATCGTGGCTACAACTGCATTTCTGTTCAAACAGCAGTGGAAGCGATGGTGTTTGAGGAAAAGGTAATGGTGGCAGTGGAAAGGGTTCAAAGCGTCGTGGAAAGTGCCATAATTATGGCAAGCCTAGGCATTGGGTGCAAGAGTGCACGGCTCCCAAGAAGGAAGATGGAGATCATGGTAGTAGGAACAAGGGCAAAGCAATGGGTAAGAAGGTATTGACGAACTTGATTACTGAGAGCGTGCCGACAGCCAAGGGAGCCACACTACTCAATCGTGGAGCCTACGGGATTGACTATGGCACGAACCACCAAACTTCAAGGGAGAAAGATGGGTTCATCTCCATTTGGGACACTGAACATCACTTGAGGTATTAGTACAGCAGCTTTGTCCATGCGTAAGGGAAAGGAGTTTAGCTGATTGGCATCGACATGAACGGTGCTAAAAATGACCTAAATCTTGAAAGCGTCATCTATATGCTGTCTTTTGCAGCAAAACTCTTGTCATTGGCCAAAATCACAAACCACAACATAACAGTTGTCTTCATGAGGTGGAGGTCGTGAGTGTCAAGAACAAGGACATCAAGATCTTCTATCTCAAAGAGAGTCTTCTTACAGAAGCCTAAAGAGTTGATGAGCTTTACGTGTTGTGGACCAATCCCCTTGAGAGTACAAAAGGGGGATATGCAGCGGTTGAAGAGCCCAAGTCTCCAAAACCTCATATTGCACAAGAGGTTGTCACCAAAGACATATGCTGAGCTGCTGCACATTCGCCTTGGCCATGTGGCTGACAGCTCACTACAAGCGATGCAGCAGCACGAAGTGGTTCATTAAACTGAGGGATGCAAGGCCAGGGATGAGGGAAAGTGCAAGTAGCTATATGAGCCATGCCTCGAAGGAAATGCAAAGAGTCTTCCTTTAGAGCGTAATGGGTAACCTGTTGTAGACATCTTGGACATGATTCACTGTGATGTGTGTGCATCATTCAGTACTCCCCAAAATGGCGGCAACAAGTTCTTCTTGACCTTCGTTGATGATCACAGTTGCAAGATGTGGATCTACTTCCTTGAGACAAAGGGGGAAGTGAAGGAGAAGCTGCAAGAGTTTGTCACCATGGTAGAGCAACAGAGGCGCAAGAAGGTCAAGGCTCTACGCACAAACAATGGTGGTGAGCATGAGGCGTACAAAGGCTGGTTGAGCCATACGGCATCAACCAAGAGACCACCAAGCCTTGGATCCCTCACCGCAATGGCATTGCTAAGCGGATGAACCAGACTATCCTTGACATGACACAAAGCATGCTCTTTGATGCGAAAGTTCCACCTTGCTTCTGGGCTGAAGCTCCAAGAACTGCTTGCTACTTTGTGAACATCACTCTGATAGCCACACTTGGAAGGCGCGGCAAGAAGTAGCAAGAAAAGTAGCAAGAGAAGCATTTGAGAACGTCATAGGTAGCTTGGTCAGGGAAGAAACCAGATGGTTTACACTTCAAGGTCCATGGCTGTAATGCTTGTGCAAAGGTCTAAGCAGGGGAAGGAAGCTGCAAGCAAGATGCACACGCTTGCAAGAATGTAATGGTCAGCTATCATACTACACAGGAGGTGTAACTGTTGTGGGACCAAGCGGCTAGAAAGCTCACCACGAGTCGAGATGTTGAGTTTGATGAAAAGACGCTTGGTTAGGGAGAGCCGCTTAATCATATCCATGTTTTCAAATCAGGGGAGTGCGTTGTGTTGCTTGAGTGGGGTGATGAGGCACCTGAGGACTGGCACATGGTGCCAGTGAAGCAGAATGATGGTGCGGCTGGGAGAGTGCCTATGCATACTGGCACATGGCCAGACTCTTACAGAGAGTCTAAGCCATCCGAGGCCTCAAAGTTGAACTCTGAGGTTAGTACCTCTCCCTCAAACAGTAGNTTGTGCAAAGGTCTAAGCAGGGGAAGGAAGTTGCAAGCAAGATGCACACGCTTGCAAGAATGTAATGGTCGGCTATCATACTACACACGAGGTGTAACTGTTGTGGGACCAAGCGGCTAGAAAGCTCACCACGAGTCAAGATGTCGAGTTTGATGAAAAGACGCTTGGTAAGGGAGAGCCGCTTAATCCTATCCATGTTTTCAAATCAGGGGAGTGCGTTGTGTTGCTTGAGTGGGGTGATGAGGCACCTGAGGACTGGCACATGGTGCCAGTGAAGCAGAATGATGGTGCGGCTGGGAGAGTGCCTATGCATACTGGCACATAGCCAGACTCTTACAGAGAGTCTAAGCCATCCGAGGCCTCAAAGTTGAACTCTGAGGTTAGTACCTCTCCCCCAAACAGTAGTCCAGTGCAGCGCAAGAGGAAGAGAAGCAACTAAGCCTTAAAGAACCACCAACAACACTCAAGCATAGTACGGGCCACAAGAAACCTCCACCTTTGTACAATGCTGAGAGTGCAAAATGGACCGGAGTGTGTTGGTCATGCTTGGCTCAGGGAAAGCCTGTGACTATACCAAAGGCTATGAACATGCCAGATGTGGCTAAGTGGAATGAGGTAGTGGATAGCAAACTCGCATCCATTAAAGAGAACGGAACATGGGTTCTGGTGGACAGGCCCCCAAACACCCACGTGGTGGGTCAAAGAAGGGACTCCGGAAAAGTTTAAACAAGATGGTACTATTGACGAGAACAAGGCAAGAGTTTTGGCAAAGGGGTTCTCCCATCGTGCTGGCTTGGATTACGAGGAGACATTTATGCTCATTGTCTTCTTTTTCCATCATATCCATGTTGGGCATCGCCTCTCCAAAAGGTCTAGAGGTCCACCAGATGGACGTCAAGACAACTTTCCTCTATGGGAAGCTTGAAAAAGCAATGGTGATAGAAGTGGCTGAGGGGGTGAGAGCTCCACAGGGCATGGTTTGCAAACAGGTTCAAACACTTTACAGGCTGAAATTGGATCCAATGACGTGGTACAAGGAGATAGAAGACTTTGTGGTTGAGCTCACCTTTTCACACTGCCAGAATGACTCTAGTGTCAACATGGAAACGGATGAGCAAGGCTTGATGCTGGTTGCACTTTACGTGGATGACCTGACCGTCTGCTCCTCGTCATTCAAGCTATTGAACAAGCTAGAGGCAGATATCAGCAACAGGTTCAAGATAAACGACATGGGTCCTCTTGAGTTCTGACTCAGGATAGCTGTCCACCGCAGTCAAGCAGCAGGTACCATCGAAGTGAACCAGACTAAGTTCATCATGGAGGTCCTCAAGCGTTACAACATGGAGGGATGCACACCCTTGACATAAGACATCAAGCTCCCCTCTTCCATGAGCCGCAACACAAAGGCACAATGACGTGAGATGGAGAACATACCCTACCAATCCATAGTCAGCAACCTTATGTACTCCATGGTATGAACACACCCTGACATTTACTATGCTGTGCAACATGTTTGTACGTTCATGGCTAATCCACGGCCACAGCACTGGCAAGAAGTAAAGCGCATCATGGCCTATCCACAGAAGACACCACACATGGGACTCTAGTTTGGAACCAAAGAGGGATCAGACCCACTGCAACTTGCGTATTACACAGACACCAACTGGGAAGGAAAAGCTAATGACAGAAAGTCCACCTCAGGCTTTGTTTGCCTCTTGGAAGGTGGTGCAGTCTCTTGGACAAGCAGAAAGAAAGACAATATCTCCTTCTCTATCATTGAAGCTAAGTATATCGATCTGTCATAAGCATGCAAGACGCAGTGGCACACAGTTTGCTTGCTTGGATAAAAGTGCCACAAATGGAAGCAACGGAGGTCCGCATCGACAACAAGAGTTCCATGAAAATGGCACAGGATGACGTCGTCTCCTGGCACACCAAGGATATAGACACCAGGTACCACTACTCATGCGACTTGGTCGCAAAGGATATTGCGGACTTGGAATACGTGGAGACCAAGAAAACGCTTGCAAACCACATGACCAAGGCGCTTGATAGCAAATTGCATTATGCACATACGCGAGGATTCCGTATAGTCAACGTAGTCAAGGAAGACTGCGACCAAGACAACCGGAGAGAGGAGAGATCTCATAGAAAATGTGCAGAGGTGCAAGGGAGAGTTTGTTGACTTGATATGCCCCTTGTCCATAGCCAACATTTGGATAGTCACAAGACAAACTAGGCATGCATTGCACCCTGGGAGTGAGTCTATTAAGTCTGGTCCACATAGACAAGGCATGCACTGCTTCTTTGAAGTAAGCCCCTTTGGCCTAAACAGGATAGTACACCCAGCAAACATTACCTAGGTCAACTCCTTGTGGATTAGACGTTCCAGAGTCAATCTCTGGAGCGAGAGGTCACTTGGTCAAATGTCAACCCAGTGACTAATTCTCTTTGTGACCAAAAGGGAGCAAGAAGGTTCTGAGAGGACATCTTATAACATTTCAAGGTCCTTCCTTGTGAGTGGCACCACTTGGCTGTTAGAGAGAGTTCCACTGAGGCAAGGAAGATGATGCAATGCAGATTGTCCCCAAAGTGGCTCATCCAAAGAGGTTATGTGCACCTAGGCTAGAGGCTGGCTCTGGGACTATAAGTACCTGCCAGTTGCCATTACTATTCTTACCTTTGAGACTCCTCACAGAATTGTCCACTAGAGGCAAGCACTAAAGAAACACTTAGTGGTCTAGGCCCCATGAGTTAGCTCCTCATGCGAATGTTACCAGGTGCTAAGGACACAGTGGAAGGAAGTGATTCATATTAAGTGCTCCGTGTGGAACCGTAATTATGAAGGTTGTGAGGTGGCTCCATTGACTTCTCCTACCTCCTCCACCCCACAATATTTCCTCTCCCCATTACACTCTTCCCCTTCCCACATGCTCCGTCCTTGGTGCCAACTTCAGGTAAGCCACTAACCCTATCCTTTGATTTTAGTAGGGATGGGGCCCCTAATACACATTCCTTTCCATGTTCCATCATTCATGCATTATACATTGCAATTAGAGCCCGTTGGCTTGAACAGATCTGGCTTATGTGTCACCACAGAAGCAATCAGGACCTCCTAACCCAGGATCACCTCCACATCAAGGATCAATGGAATCCCTGCCAACATCAAGCGTGGCCGTCCTCGTGCTTTATCGGAGAGGTTGCTTTTCTGCGCGGATCCGTAGCCCTTGTGTGCTCTTCCTTTTCTTTGTAGAACATTGTTTACATTGTTTATTCACTGGTACACATATGCATATAATCCTAGGTCAGGGAATGTGCCTATGACTTATGCAGACATCTAACCATGCCTTGCTGTCATCCTTTCTTGTAGGAGCCAGGGCTTAGAAGGGCTTAGAAGATGCTGGATTGGAGCCATTCCTTCATCCTTACATGGTGAATCCATCCACATTGACTAGACCCTACCCAACCTTGCCTACTCCTATCCCTTGGCCAAGCCTGGCCTACTATCTCATGCCTGGCGTACCACCACTGTCATGCTAAGGAACAGGGAGGACACAGCATCTATAGAGACTCAAACCGAAAACACGCCCGTAGTATGCTGATCCCCATGCCAGGAAAGTTCATAGGCAACCACGTCAAGGCAGCCACGTCACTTGTTGAGAGTAGTTGGTGAACAAGCGCTGCCTATTTGCATCCCCACAAACAAGACTACAAGATAAGCCATTCCCACACTTGTTGGCTTCCCCCCCCCCCTCTTCTCCTCTAAATACACCTTGCAACAAAGACATATCAAATCAATTAAGACTTGGGAATCACCCGAGGCCGGCAACTTTTGGAGAGAGTGTAACATGCTGTGCACACACTCTACCACAGAGTCACCCAAGATTCTATTCCAACAGTAATCTCTTTTTAACATACCACCACAACAGCGAGCTCGGTGGCATTGGAGCACTACGTAGCAGCCTCTACAAAGAATGCCAATGTAGTAACAACCTTGGCGGGAGGGAGGACAGTGACAGGCACCATGTCAAACAGTGCAAGAGCTGTGGCAGCATGGCCTGTATTGTGTGGAGCTGCAAGATAGCTCCTTGTGTTGTCACCCGTATGGATGGGGGCATGCAGGGCGAGGAGGTGACTAGGCTTGGCCTCCATGGGAGCAAACTTTCTATAGCTAGATGCCTCCTGCTGTAGCTCCTGCAGAGTCCTACTCCTTTCTGACTCTTTGAATTAGGTTGGATGCCAGCGGGAGGGGCCGGTGGATACGCCTGCAGCGAGTTGAGGGAATAACATAGTGGCAAAAGTTGAGGAGGCATCATACTCAACACACGCCATGGTGATTGGGCTGACCGTCATGTGAGAGTTGCCGCTATAGCTTGTGGGGCTGCGAGTGGTGGCATCACCGTTGATACCGGTGATGAGCATGGGGCACCGGGCTCCCTCCTCTATCAGTTGTGGAACGCAATTAGCCTCCTTAGAGGCACATAGCACAGCCTTAGGCATTGATGGTGGTAGCACCACAATAGGGCACGGCGAGGCATTCTTGGCACCATAGGCCTCACCAGGGAAGTTCAATGAGGCACAACAACCGTAGAGAATTCGTGCCACAGTGTTGTACTTTCATGACGCGTCCTTTGGCGAATCATAGGAACCAAGCCAGATGCACTTGCGCTTGCACGGCTCACAGACCTCTGAGACCATCTTACCCCACTTACGTTGCCACACACCTTTGCAATAGAGGGTGTTGTTCAGCCCGGCCATGACTGTAGATGGGTCTTTAAAGACGTTTAGTACACATGAGAGGAAGGTAGGAAAGGTGCTCACAAGGGCGCGGGAGATTGAAAAGAGTGTTATAGACTGACCACAATTTTTCCTTGGAGGGCTGAACTGAAGTAGCAGGCTGGGGCATCCGATCCCGCACATATCATGGTGTCGTCAACAAATCATCAACATGCCCAAGCAATACAAGGCCCTGAGTCTACAACTATACATCTCAACTCAAGCTTGGTGGAGGCCAAAGGCCATCACACAGTTTTTGCTGGCTAGTTCCTACACGTTGGCTTACTGCCAACTAAAAACCCCTCATAGCGAGAGTCATAAAAAATAGAATACACAGGGTCCCACAACACCGACGGTCTTTTTGTCTCGTGACAGGAGAAGAACGTTGGATACGGGATTCAGTATGTGAGCACAACACCTTTTGTGGTACATGAGGATTGGTCTTTATGAAGAATATTTCCCATGTAGACCAAAAACATGTTAGAGAGAAACATTAGACAAGTTTGGACAGAGGGTTTGAAGGTGGGGAGATGATGAAATTGGCACACTAAATGAATGAAGAGGTTTGCAAGATATAGAAAAGGGGTGAAAAGCTGTTAAAATGTTTGGACTAGAAATGAGTAGTAGCACTCAAACAGGAGAGCGGTCCGCAAGCCACAATTATCAAGATTCTAGTGCTGTAAGGTCCTGATTTTGGACCTTGGTTGGAAGAGGTGGTTATGTGAGACCTTGAGAACCTGTAATTTTGACTAAGGGAATGGCATGGTACGCTCAGTAGTCTGATCTTAGAGCTTGGGTAGAAAGGTGGTGGGACACAGGTCAGTGGTAGGCAGCTCCATAAAACGGGTTGCTCAGGTGCTCCTTCCAAATGTACTCAAGGCACTTAAGACAAACTGCTGCCCACGCCCTTAAGGTACTCAGTATCTTGTATGCAAGGTACTCAATTGTGTATTTTGCAAGCAATCTCCTTCTCATAGGCAGCCTTACTTTTCTCTAGAAGGTCAGGGTTGTAGAAGGTCGTAAACTCCTGGATACCATTGGATTTTGGACGCTAGTACAATCACTTAGTAAGCACCACAGCCACCAAAATTCCGTACATGACCAAGATTGCAAACCTGGCTGGTCACGCATGCAAGCCACATGTAACTACGGCCTGGCGGTATGGGCGCTGAACTAGCGTAGGGCCCATCAACTCCACCGCCACCATTGTCCCCCCTATAAGTCTAAGCATAGCACTGGCAGCGCCGGAGGTAGCAGCAGCAGCACCAGTGGTACAACCTATATAAACTTCGGTGGCTACAAGAGTAGAAGCAGCAGCAGTGCTCGTAATAGTAGGGGCATCAACAAAAATAACAGCAGCAACTACAAAAAATACTGTATCATGGGACCAGAAAGTCAGTTGCAAAATGAATAGGTGTTGTAGCAGTGACTGCCGCAATAGGATTAGCAACAACAGCATTATGATGAACATGGCTACACGAGGCTCAACGTCGTGAGGATGGAATCCCTGTGCTGGTAAAGGATGGATGGATGCACCTACGAGTATAACGCCCTTGCATCAGCACCATCTTGGACCACAAAATCTGCTTTCCCCTTCTCTTCCTCTTTTCCATGCTTTGTCATTCTCTCACACGCAATACTGCTGGTGTTACCTTCCTAGACGTGCAAACACCTGGTTCCGTAAGATATTACGGCCGGGTTTGACATGAGGAGGCCGGAGTTCTCCATCTCTTGACTAGGGGTGCAGCCCGGCCTCATTGCGATCTTACATGAAGCGTTGAGCTCCTATATATTGCGTGAGGGGTACTCAGACATTGTGGCATGCTTTTTTGTACCTTACACGCACTCAAAAGCTATCCAGTACCTGTTTGGCAAGGCAATGAGTGTGTTCACAACTTTCTCACCCCTACACCTGGTGTAGGTGTTTTGCAATATCAACCTCTGGAGTGCTTCCCATCAACTGGATCATCAAGGATGGTGCAGAGTGGCTTAAGAAGCTTCTGTTTGCATGCCATGGCAAGACGTTTGACAGTGACCTAAGGCAGATGCGGTTTGGCAGTGCTATCTTCTTGTAGCAGGCTTTGGATGTGGAGTTGTGCACAATGCAACCGATCAAAATGGTTTTGCCCATGGCATGCATGGCCAATGTGTTCTATAGACTTAGAGTTTTGGCAAACATGGAAAAGAGTGTGCACATCGTCAAGGTGTTTGCCCATAGAGATAACATCTCAGCGATGACTGCCAAGGAATAGTATCAGCAACATTGCCCACCTTATAAGGACGGGCTATGATATCCTTCTTGCCAAGTACTTTCCTTACATTTTGTTGGCCTTCTATGGCTTGTTTGCGTGATACCTCATCTCCTCGTTAAATGAGGTGCGCATGATGAAGTTATGAACGCTCAATTGCGTGTGCTTCTCTGTTGCCATCAAGATGTTCCTTGCCATGGGGAAGTCGCTGATGGCGACATGGCAACTATGGTTGGGGCTAGCTAGCTCAAGCGCATCCTTGTCCTGCCTTGGACTATTGATGGCCTTCTGTAACTCTATGTGAAGGTGTCTGAATTGCTTGGCCGTGCGTGGGACTTGAGGGCTGCCTGCGGGTTCTTCAAAAATGAGAACTTTGTCTTGACATATTGGCAGATTCACATAAAGGCATGCAAAGTACTAAAGGAAGGCATGTCGCTGAAGGATGCATTTAGTCCCAATCACCCCAAATTCATGCACTACTAAATGTGTGTACACTACATGTTTTTCTGTACACGTATATTCCAAATACCTTCCTTGTACTCACCCATGCATTAGGGAAACTTCCATAGAATTTTCCTAGTCAGATTGGAGGACAAAGTCACATAATGAAGTATCTTCCGTGTAAATCCTCCATGAACGTACCCATGAAGAGCTTTTGAAACAATTCCGGTTGTGTACATGTAAGATTTTCGATTACTTCTATGAAGTTTCTCCTCCTTGTACACAAGTGTATGAGACAAGTGTATGAAGGAGTGTATCACTAAACAAGTGATGTTATGTTGAAATAATACATTTGTGTACATGATCTCATGTAACATGTATGATGGTTCTCCTCCTTAGATACAGGTGTATTTTGTATGCCGCCATCATATATAACTCTGTTCACTCCCGTATACAATCCCCTCATACACTTTCCACTTGATGGAGGGGAGGGGAGGGGGGAGGGTGGAGTCGGGTGAGGGGGGTCCATATGACAAAAGTGTACGAGACAAGTGTATGAAGGAGTGCATCACTTAACAAGTGACATTGTTTCATAATAATACAAGATCTCATGTAACCTCTATGGTGTTTCTCCTCCTTTTATACAAGTGCAATTTTGCATACCACCATCAAATAAAATTCTGTTCACTCCCTCATACAACCCCCTCTTACACTTTCCACTCGACAGGGGAGGAGGGAGGGGGGGAGGGGGAAGAGGGTGGAGTCTCGGGAGGGGGGTCTAAATGACAAAAGGGCATGAGAAAAGTGTATGAAGGAGTGTATCACTTAACAAGTGACGTTATGTTGTAATAATACGTTCATGTACATGATAACATATCACTTCTATGGAGCTTTTGCTACACGTGTACTTTTGTATGCCGCTGTCATACAAAATTTTGTTCATCCCCTCATACAATCCTCTCATACATTTTAAACTTGACAGGGGGGTTCCAAAGGGCAAAAGTGTATGATTTAAGTGTACAAACAAGTACATCACTTAACAAGTGTTGGTACGCTGAAATAATCCATTTGTGAACCTTATCCCATATAACTACCATAAAGCATCTCCTCCTTATACACAAGTGCATTTTTGTATGTCATTGTCATACCAGAATTCTTTCACTCCCTCTTACAATCCCCACATACACTATCCACTTCATGGGGAGGAGTGTCAAGGGAAAGTCCAAAAAACAGAAGTGTAAGAAGGGTTGTATGATTGAACAAGTGATGTTCCATTGAAGTAAAACGTTTCAGTACATGATTTCATATGACATTTATGATCTTTCTCTTCCTTCTACACAAGTCTACTTTTCTATGTTGCTATCATATAACAATCTGTTCACTCCGTCATGCACTCCCCTCATACACTTTTAACTCCATGGGGGAGGAAGGTGGGGGGGTTATCAAAAAGACAAAAAGTGTATAAGGTAAGTGTATGGAGTGCATCACTAAACAAGAAGTGTATAGGATGACATTGCACTGAAATAACACATTTGTGTACGTGACCACCTACAACTTCTGTGAAGTTTCTCTCCTTGTACACAATTGTACTTTTGTATGTTACCATCAAGTTACCTTTTGTTCAACACCTCATACACTCCCTCCACACACTTCCCACTCGACAAGGGGGGGGGGGAGGGCGCGTAGGAGGGGATTCGGGGGAGGGAGATCCAAATCACAAAAGTGTATGAGACAAGTGTATCACGGAGTGCATTACTTGACAGGCAATATTACATTGAAATGATATATTTATCTACATGATAACCTATTACTTCTATGAAGTTTCTACCCCTTCCACACAAGTGTACCTTTGTATGTCACTGTCATACCAAATTTTGTTCACTTCCTCATACAATCATCTCATACACGTTTAACTTGAGGGAGGGGAGGGGGTCAGGGGAGGGGGGATCCAAACAAAAAAGTGTACGAGGCAAGTTTATGAAGGAGAGATTCACTTAACAAGTGACGTTACAAGCATGAATCACAAAGAATGCACCTAAACAAAATCATGAAAGCAACCGTATGAAATCATCTCAAAGCAAGCACCTTGAAGCATGCATCTAAATGCATGCATCGGAAAGAATGCACTGTAAACAAATCATAAAAGCATGAATATGAAAGCATATGAAAGCATGCATCTTGAAGCATGGATCTCAAAACATGTATCACAAAGCATGCATCTGAAATAAATCATGAAAGCATGCACAAGAAAGAATTTCAAAGCATGTACCTTGAAGCATGCATCTCAAAGCATGCATCACAAAGCATGCATCTGAAAAGAATAATGAAATAATGCACATGAAAGCATCTCAAAGCATGCATCTTGAAGCATGCATCTCAAAGAATGCACCTAAAAAAAATTATGAAAACATGCACATGAAAGCATCTCAAAGTATGCATCTTGAAGCATGCATCTAAAATCATGCATCTGAAAGCATGAATAGATTAAAAAAACACAAAAGCATCCATATGAAAGCATCTCATAGCATGCACCTTGAAGCATGCATAAAAAACCATGCATCTCAAACAAATCATCAAAAGTATCCATATGAAAGCATCTCACAGCATGCATCGTGAAGCATTCATCTCAAAGAATGCATCACAAAGCAGGCATCTGAAAAAAATCATGAAAGCATGAACATGAAAGCGCCTTAAGGTATGTATCTTGAAGCATGCATCTCAAAGCGTTCATCACAAAGCATGCATCTAAAACAAATTATGAAAGCATCGGTATGAAAGCATCTTAAAGCATGCATACTACAGCATGCATATCAAAGAATGCATCACTAAGCATGAACCTAAAAAAATAATGAAAGCATCCATATGAAAGAATCTCAAATAATGCATCATGAAGCATGCATCTCAAAGCATGCATAACAAAGCATGTACCTGAAAAAAATCATGCAAGCACGCACATGAAAGCATCTAAAATCATGCATCTTGAAGTATGGATCTCAAAGCATGCATCACAAAGCATGCATCTGAAATAAATCATGATAGAATGCACATGAAAGCATGTCAAAGCATGGATCTTGAAGCATGCATCGGAAAGCATGCATCATAAAGCATGCATCTCAAAAAAATCACAAAAGCATGCACATGAAATCATCTCAAAGCATGCATCTTGAAGCATGCATCTTAAAGCATGCGTCACAATACATGCATCTCAAACAAATCATGAAAGCAACCATAAGGAAGTACCTCAAAGCATGCACCTTGAAGCATGAATCTCAAAGCATGCATCACAAAGAATGCATCTTAAACAAGTCATGAAAGCATGCACATGAAAGAATCTCAAAACATGCATCTAGAAGCATGGATCTCAAAGCATGCGTCAAAAAGCATGCATCTGAAATAATGAAACATAAAACATGCACGTGAAAGCATCTCAAAGCATGACATGTGAAGCATGCATCTCAAATAATGCATCATAAAGCATGCATCTAATAAAAATCATGTAAGCATCCAATTCAAAGTATCTCAAAGCATGCATCTTGAAGCATGAATCTCAAAGGATGCGTCCCAAAGCATGCAACTTAAAGAAATCATGAAAGCATCCATATGAAAGCATTTCAAAGCATGCATCATAAAGCATACATCTGAAAGAATGCATCACCAATCATGCATCTGAAAAAAATTGTGAAAGCATGCACATAAAAGAAACTCAAAGCATGTATCTTGAATCATGCATCTCAAAGCATGCATCACAAAGCATGTACCTGCAAAAAATCATGAAAGCTTCCGTATGAAAGCATCTCAAAAAATGCATCTTGAAGCATGCATCTTAAAGCATGAATCACAAAGAATGCACCTGAAAGTATCATAAAAGCATGCACATGAAAGCATATCAAAGCATGCATCTTGAAGCATGCATCTCAAAGCATGTCTAACAACACATGCATTGGAAAAAAAACCATGAAACCATGCACATGAAACCATGTCAAAGCATGTATCTTGAAGCATGCATCTCAAAGCATGCATCACAAATCAAGAATCTGTATTGATTCATGAAATATTGCACATGAAAGCATCTCAACACATGCATCTTGAAGCATGGATCTCAAAGCATGCATCACACAGCATGCGTCTGAAATAAATAATCAAGGTATGCACATGAAAAAATCTAAAAGAATGCATCTTGAAGCATAAACATAAAAGCATGCATCTCAAATTATGCAAAAAAAAAAAACCTAAAAGCATCCATGTGAATGCATCTAAAAGCATGCATCTTGAAGCATGCATCTCAAAACATGTATCACAAAGCATGCATCTAAAAACATTCATGAAAGCAACCATATGAAATCATCTCAAAGCAAACACCTAAGCATGCATCTAAACGCATGCATCCCAAAGAATGCACCGCAAAAAACATCATAAAAGCATGAATATGAAAGCATATGAAAGCATGCATCTTGAAGCATGGATCTCAAAGCATGCATCACAAAGCATGCATCTGAAATAAATCATGAAAGCATGCACAAGAAAGAATTTCAAAGCATGTACCTTGAAACATGCATTTCCAAGCATACATCACAAAGCATGCATGTCAACAAATTCATGTAAGCATCCATATGAATGTATCTCAAAGCATGCATATTGAAGCATGCATCTCTAAGCATGCATCACAAAGCATGCATCTGAAGAAAACAATGAAAGAATTCATATGAAATCATCTCAAAACATGCATCTTGAAGCATGTATCTCAAAGCATGCGTCACAAAGCATGCATTCCAAATAAACCATGAAATATTCCACATGAAAGCATCTCAAAGCATTCATCTTGAACCATTCATCTCAAACCATGCATCACAAAGCATGCATCTGAATAAAATCATGAAAGCATGCACATGAAAGCACCTGAAATCATGTATCTTGAAGCATGCATCTCAAAGCATACATCACAAAGCATGCATGTAAAAACAATTATGAAAGCATCCATATACAATAATCTCTAAGGATGCACCTTAAAGCATTCATATCAAAGAATACATCACAAAGCATGCACGTGAAAAAAATCATGAAAGCATCCGTATGAAATAATCTCAAAGCATGCATCTTGAAGCATTAATCTCAAAGAATGCATCACAAGAATACATCTGAAAAAAATCATGCAAGCATGGACATGAAAGTATCTTAAAGCATGCATCTTGAAGCATGGATCTCAACGCATGCATGTGAAATAAAACATGAAAGAATGCACATGAAAGAATCTCAAAGCATGCATCTTGAAGCATGCATCTCAAAGCATGCATCAAAAATAATGTTGGAATGATGCTCCTCACCATGGCAGGAGTGACTCCAAAAAGGAACACCAAAAAGACAAGCCTTAGTGGCTTAGTGGTTAATGGTGTCCACCTCTAGAGGCAGGGGCCCGGGTTCAAGTCCCACAAGATGAAATT
>SZWC01000039.1:754971-786251 GCA_023375785.1 Penium margaritaceum | reverse complement strand
GATGCCGACAAGGGCATTTGGACTGGGTTCGCGCAAGAGGAGCCTCAAGGAGGCACTGCACAAGAAGGATGGGGCTGAGTGGGAGGGAGCAATAAAATGTCAGCTCGCCTCCCATGAGGAGAAAGTCTCCTGAGTTATAGGTTGAGCATGGACGACTGCCATGGGTGATGCCCAAGGGGGAGATTGTTGGAATGATGCTCCTCACCATGGCAGGAGTGACTCCAAAAAGGAACACCAAAAAGATAAGCCTTAGTGGCTTAGTGGTTAATGGTGTCCACCTCTAGAGGCAGGGGCCCGGGTTCAAGTCCCACAAGATGAAATTATGCCCT
The DNA here is from genome assembly GCA_023375785.1 of Penium margaritaceum. Lineage (NCBI taxonomy): Eukaryota > Viridiplantae > Streptophyta > Zygnematophyceae > Desmidiales > Peniaceae > Penium > Penium margaritaceum. Next base: position 785,922 of record SZWC01000039.1, on the reverse strand, counting down.
GCCTCAAGGGAGGTGGAAAATAGATGCCAGGAAGCTAGCTCAACCTCTAGAGTTCCTCTTTAAGTTTCTAGAAGGCCAGGTGAGGGTCCAGGAAGGTGGCACACCTTCTAGAAGGGGTGACTTGTCCTACAAGGCATCTAGAAGTGTCTTGGTCTTCTGGACACCTTCCCTCCTACTAGAAGCAAGCTGAGGAATCTAGGAAGGGGCAGGAGCTTCTAGAGGAGGGAAGGGATGCCTTCCTAGGTGGGAAAAGGACAGCCTACCAAGGAGCACTCTAGAAGCCATAGAATCTGCTAGGAAGCTCCAAATCTGGCATGCTTTGGTGTTCTGGAAAGCTTAGATCAGTGGCTATAAAATGTCATTGCTTGTCAACCTCGATCAAGTGTTAATTCCCATCCAATTGAGGACAAAACTATTGCCTCACTCTCTGACCAGATTTTTCCATCCTTGGAACCAGTTGCCTCCATAGTTTCAGTCTCTCCAGAAACAGTTGGTGGTGTGAACCAGCCACTGCTAGGGACCCTCCAGGGTGCACACTCACCCTCAGGCCAACAAATAATGCATCTGAAACAAATCACAAAATCATGCACATGAAAGAATCTCAAAGCATGCATCTCAAAGCATGCATCGCAAAGCATGCATCTAAGAACAAATCATGAAAGAAACCGTATGAACGCATCTCAAAGCATGCACCTTGAAGCATGCCTCTCAAAGCATGCATCACAAAGAATGCACCTGAAAAAATCAGAAAGCATGCACATGGAAGCATCTCAAAGCATGCATCTTGTAGCATTGATCTCAAAGCATGAATCACAAAGAATGCATCTCAGAAAATTCATGTAAGCATCCATGTGAAATCATCTAAAAGCATGCATCTTGAAGCATGCATTTCAGAGCATGCATTGCAAAGCATGCATGTAAAAAAAACATGTAAGCATCCATATGAAAGTGTCTCCAAGCATGAATCTTGAAGTCTGCATCATGAAAGCATGCACATGAAAGAATTTGAAGCATGCATCACAAAATATGCATTTCAAAGCATGCATCACAAAATATGCATGTCAAGAAATTCATGCAAGCATCCATATGAAAGAATCTCAAATCATGAATCTTGAATTTTTCATCTCAAAGCATGCATCACAAAGCATGCATCTGAAGAAAATCATGAAATCATCCATATGATAGCATCTCAAAGCATGCATCTTGAAACATGCATCTCAAATCATGCATAAAAAATCATGCATCTAAAAAAAACATGAAAGCATACATATGAAAGTATCTCAAAGCATGCATCACAAAGCATGCCTCTGAAATAGATCATAAAAGCATCCATATAGAAGCATCTTGAAGCATATATCTTGAATCATGCAATTTAAATCAAGTATCACAAAGAATGCATCTCAAAAAAATCATAAAAGTATCCATATAAAGGCATCTTAAAGCATGCCTCTGAAAGCATGCATCTCAACGCATGCATCACAAAGCATTCATGTGAAACAAATAAGGAAATCATGCAAATGAAAGTATCTCAAAGCCTGTATCTTGACGCATGCATCTCAAAGCATGCATCACAAACAATGCATCTAAAAAAATTCATGAAAGCATCCATATGAGTCCTCTCAAAGCATGCATCTTGAAGCATGAATCACAAAGCATGCATCTAAAAAGCATCATGAAAGGATCGATATAAAAGCATCTCAAAGCATGCATAAAAAACCGTGCACCTGGAAAAAATCATGAAAACATGCAGACCAAAGCATCTCAAAGCATGCATCTTCAAGCATGCATCTCAAAGCATGCACCACAAAGCACGCATCTGAAATGAATCATGAAAGCATGCATTTAAAAGCATCTCAAAGCATTCATCTTGAAGAATGCGTCTGAAAACATGCATCCCAAAGCATGCATGTAAAAAAAAACAAAACAATGAAAGCATCCATACAAAAGCATCTCAAAGCATGCATCTTAAAGCATGCGTCACAAAGCATGAATCTGGAAAACAAATCATGAAATCATGCACATGAAAGCATCTCAAAGAACGCATCTTGAAGCATACATCTCAATGCATCCATCACAAGGCATGCATCTAAAAACAAATCATGTAAGCATTTCCATGAAAGCATCTCAAAGCATGTATTGCAAAGCATGCATCACAAATCATACACCTGAATAAAATCATGAAATAATGCACATGCAAACATCTCAAATCATGCATATTGAATCATGCATCTCAAAGCATGCATCACAAAGCATGCACCTAAAACAAATCATAAAATCATGCACTTGAAATCATCTAGAAGCATGCATCTCAAAAACATCATCACAGAGTTTATATGACATGTCTCAAAGAATGCATCTTGAAGCATGCATCTCACAACATCCATCACAAAGCATGCATCTTAGAAAAATCATTAAAGCATGCAAATGAAAGCATGTATCTCAAAGCATGCATCACATAGCATGTATTGGAAAACAATCATAAAGCATTAACATGAAAGCATCTCAAAGCATGCATCTTGTAGCATGCATTTCAAAGCATGCATCACAAAGCATGCACCTGAAAAAATCATAAAAGCATGTACATTAAAGAATCTCAATGCATGCATCTTGAACCATGCATCTCAAAGAATTCATAACAAAGCATGCATCTGGAAAAACCACAAATCCATGGACATCAAAGCATGTCAAAGCATGCATCTCAAAGCATGCATCACAAAGCATGCATGTGAATTAAATCATGAAGGCATCTCAAAGAATGCATCAAGGAGCATGCATCTCAAAGCGTACATCACAAAGCATGCATCTCACAAAAATCATGAAAGCATCCATATGAAAGAATCTCAAAGCATGCATCTTGAAGCATGCATCTCAAAGCATGCATAAAAAAGCATGCATCTGAAAGAAATCATGAAAGCAGCCATATAGAAGCATCTTGAAGCATATATCTTTAAGCATGCATCTCAAAGCATGCATCACAAAGCATGCATCTAGAAAAAATCATGAAATCAGCCATATGAAAGTATCTCAAAGCATGCATCTCGACGCATGCATCTGAAAGAATGCATCACAAAGCATGCACCTCAAAAAATTCATGAAAGCATGCACATGAAACCATCTCAAAGCATAAATCTTGAAGCTTGCATCTCAAAGCATGCATCTTGAAGCATGCATCACAAAGAATGCATCTAAAAAAAATCATGAAATAATCTCAAAGTATGCCTCTTGAAGAATGTATCTCAAAGCATGCATCACAAACTATGCATCTGAAAAACGTAATGAAAGCATGCACATAAAAGCATCTCAAAGCATGTATCTTGAGGCATGCATCTCAAAACATGCATCACAAAGCATGCAACTAAAAGAAATCATGAAAGCAGCCATATGCAAGCATCTCAAAGCATGCATCTTGAAGCATGCATCTCAAAGCATGCATCACAAAGCATGCACCTGAAAAACAATCATGAAAGCATGCAGATAAAAGCATCTCAAAGCATACATCTCGAATCATGGATGTCAAAGCATGCATCTGAAATAAATCATGAAAGTATGCACATTAAAGCATCTCAAAGAATGCATTTTGAAGCAGGCATCTCAAAACATGCATCTCAAAGCATGCATTAAAAATACACATAAAAGCATCAATATGAAGGAATCTCAAAGCATGCATCTTGAAGCACGGATCACAAAGCATACATCTAAAACAAACTGTGAAAGCATGCACATAGTAGCATCTCAAATCATGCATCTTGACAGATGCAATTCAAAGCATGCACCACAAATCATGCATCTGAAAGTAATCATGTAAGCATCCATATGGAAGCATTTCAAAGCATGCACGTTGAAGCATGCATGTCAAAGCATGCATGACAAAGCATGCACCTGAAACAAGTTATGAAATCATGCACATGAAAGCATCTCAAAGCATGCATCTTGAAGCATGGATCTAAAAGCATGCATCATAAAGCATGAAAATGAAACAAGGCATGAAATCATGCACATGAAAGCATCTAAAATCATGCATAGTGAAGCAGGAATCTCAAAGCATGCATCACAAAGCATGCATCTCAAAAAGATCATGTTAGCATCCATATGAAAGCATCTCAAAGTATGCATCTTCAAGCATGCATCTCAAAGCATGCATCACAAAGCATGCATCTCAAAAAGTTAATGAAAGCATCCATATGAAAGCAACTCAAAGCATGCATCTTGAAGCATGCATCTGAAAGCATGCATCACAAAGCATGCATCTGAAAAAACTTATGAAACCATGCACATGAAAGCATCTCTAAGAATGTATCTTGAAGCATGCATCTCAAAGCATGCGTCAAAAAGCATGCATCTAAAGAAAACCATGACAGCATCCATATGAAAGCATCTTAAAGCATGTATCTTGAAGCATGCACCTCAAAGGATGCATCAAAAAGCATACATCTGAAAAAATCATAAAGGTATCCATGTAGAAGCATCTCAAAGCATGCATCTTGAAGCATGCATCTCAAAGCTTGCATAAAAAAGAATGCACCTGAAAACAATCATGAAAGCATGCACATAAAATCATCTCGAAGCATGCATCTTGAAGCATTCATCTCAAAGCATGCATCACAAAGCATGCATCACAAAGCATGTATCTGAAAAAAAACCATGAAATCATGCACATGAAAGCATCTCAAAGAATGCATCTCAAATCATGCATCTCAAAGCATGCGTTTCAAAACATGTATCTCAATGAAATCATGACAGCATCCATATGAAAGGATCTCAAAGCATGCATCTTGAAGCATGCATCTCAGAGCATGCATCACGAAGCATGCACCTGAAATTTTTTTTTGAAATCATGCACATGCAAGCATCTCAAGGCATGAATCTCGAAGCATGGATTTCAAATCATGCATCTCAAAGGATGCATAAAAAAACAGATCATGAAGGCATGCACATGTAAGCATCTCAAAGCATGCGTATTGAAACATGCATCACAAAGCATGCATCTAAAAAACATTATGAAAGCATCCATATGAAAGTATCTCGAAGCATGCATCTTGAAGCATGCATCTCAAAGCATGCATCACAAAGCATGCATCACAAAGAATGAATTTCAAAACAATCATGAAAGCATCCATATGAACGCATCTAAAAGCACGCATCTTGAAGCATGCATCTCAAAGCATGCGTCTCAAAGCATGCATCTAAAAAGAGCATTGAAACATCCATATGAAAGAGTCTCAAATCATGCATCTTAAAGCATGAATCACAGAGCATGGATCTGAAACAAATCGTGAAAACATGCACATGAAAGGATCTCAAAGCATGCATCACAAAGCATGCATCTCAAAAAAATCATGTAACCATCCATATGAAAGCATCTAAAAGCATGCAAATTGAAGCATGCATCTCAAAGAATGCATCACAAAGCATGCACCTAAAAAATGAAATGAAAGCATGGACATCAACGCATCGCAAAGCATGCATCTTGAAGCATGGATCTAAAACAATACATCACAAAGCATGCATCAGAAACAAATCATGAAAGCATGCACATGAAAGCATCTCAAAGCATGCATCTTAAAGCATGAATCTCAAAACATGCATCACAAAGCATGCATCTGAATAAAATCATGGAAGCATCCATGTGAAAGTATCTAAAAGCATGCATCTTAAGAAAATTATGGAAGTAACCATATGAAAGCATCTCGGAGCATGCCGCTTGAAGTATGCATCTCAAATCAACATCACAAAGCATGCATGTAAAAAAACATGAAATCATCCATATGATAGCATCTCAAATCATGCATCTTGATGCATGTATCTCAAAGCATGCATCCCAAAGCATGCATCTGAAAACAATCATGAAAGCATGCACATGAAAGCCTCTCAAAGCATGTATCTTGAAACATGCATCTCAAAGCATGCACCACAAAGCATGCATCTAGAACAAAATCATGAAAGCACTATTTGAAAGGATCTCAAATCATGCATCTTGAAGCATGCATCTGAAAGCATGCATGACAAAGCATGAATCTGGAACAAATCATGAAATGATTCACATGAAAGCATATCAAAGCATGCATCTTAAAGCATGCATATCAAAGCATCCATCTCAAAGCAAGCATCTCATGAAAATCATGAAAGCATGCATGTGAAAGTATCTCAAAGCATGCATCTTGAAGCATGCATCTCAACACATGCATCATAAAGCATGCATTAAAGAAAATAATGAAAGAATCCATATGAAAGCATCCCAAAGCATGCAACTTGAAGCATGCATCTCAAATACTTCATCTCAAAGCATGCATCTCAAGGCATGCGTCTCAAAACAATCATGAAAGCATGTACATGAAAGCATCTCAAAGGAAGCACCTTGAAGCTTGCATCTCAAAGCATGCATCACAAAGCATATATCTGAAAAAAACCATGAAATCATGCAAATGAAAGCATCTCAAAGCATGCATCTTGACGCATGCATCTTAAAGCATGCATAAAAAAGCATGCATCTGGAAAAAAAAATAATGTACATAAAAGCATTTCAAAGCATGCATCTTGAAGTTTGCATCTCAAAGCATGCACCTCAAACAAACCATGAAATCATTTTTATTAAAGCATCTCAATGCATGCATGTTGAAGCATGCATCTCAAAGCATGCATCACAAAGCATAGATCTAAAAGAAATCATGATAGCATCCATATCAAAGCATCTCAAAGCATGAATTTCAAAGCATGCATGTGAAAGAATCTCAAAGCATGAATCTCAAAGTTTTCATCTCAAGGCATGCATCACAAAGCATGCATCTCAAAAGCATCACGAGCGCATCCATGTGAAAGCACCTCAAAGCATGCATCACAGAGCATGCGTCCCAAAAGAAATCATGCATGCATCCATATGAAAGCATCTCAAAGCATGCAGTTTGAAGCATGCATCTTAAAACATGCATCTCAAAGCATGCATCTGAGAAACAATTGAAAGCATGCACATGAAAGCAAGCATCTCAAAGCATGCATCTCGAAGCATGCATAAAAAAAACCATGAAATCATGAAAGCATGCACATGAAAGCATGCACATGAAATTCCTTTATTCTCGCCCTCATGTAATTCATGTTCCTTGGCTGCCCACAAGCAGCTTAGTGTTGCATGTGGTCGTTATTGTGTTTGTAATAAGACGCTAGGAAGATCAAACACTGACTCTGCCTAAGTCTGTAATGTACACACTTATGATTGGTTAACTTTTTGTTGAAGTCACCTTCCTGGCTGTGGAGAAGGCGGTTAACTGTGCGGTTGTACATACCCGACAACCTCATTACACGTGGCCAATATGCGGCCACCAAGACTTATGTTTTCTCCTGCAAAATTTCTTTCATGTTACGGTTTGACCAGCAAACCACATAACAAGCAGGTTTATTGTGCGTAGCATGGAGCAACGATGCCACAAACATCCAACAACGTCGTTGGAGGCATTAGTTAACTTTAATTTCAGTAAACACCTATGATTGGTGGGAACGTTCTAGGAGCCATGTTCCGGATGGCGGAGACGGCGGGTGACTGCGCCGTCGCTTTGCGAACGTGATCAAAGTTTCACTTTTGAACCAGCGTAGGCCTACATAGTCTAGGTATGAAACAAGGAACTTGGTGAAGTGTGGCGGATTGTGGGTGTACACATCAAAGTCATGCAAGGGCCGGAATTCTACAGCTCCCTGTCACAGTGATGGCTTGGAACGCTACAAACATGCGGCCGGGCACATGCGCTTCAAATGACATAGGTGCGCCATTTGTTCATTTTTCCAGACAATGGTAGTCTACGGTTATGAACGCATGTTGATCCTGTTATGTTCTGTGTATGCCCCTGGTCCAATCAGCGGAAGATTTAGACTGGGTATGCACTGCGCTTGTAGCCCAAGTCCCCCAGCAACATGCAAGAGAGGCTGAGAGAGACAAGGCATGCACTGCTCATCCTTGTGGAGTAAGTCCCCTTGGTCTACTCTTGGTTGTCTACCTGGTGCATGCTCCTTAGGACAACTTCCTACAGCCTAGTGGGTGAAGGCACCGTCTCCCAAGCGAGAGGTCCGGGGTCGAATCCCACCAGGACAAAATTTTTCTTTGTGACTAAAAAGAGCCAAGGAAGCTTCCTAGAAGCCTCTAAGGTCCAAGGTGGATCAAGCGCCACTTGGCGGTCACAGACGGTGCCATGTCATCAAAGCTGATGACACTGTCTAGGGTGGCCTTGGGGGGAGGCCCCTCCAAGGAGCCACTGGGAGCATTGTCCAGAGACTATATAAGGCCTGTCATTTGCATGAGATAACATATCATCTCTTACTCTTGAGACTTGGGAGAAAACTAATCCCTTGTTGGCCACCAAGAAAGAGGGTAAAGAACAAGTGCAAGTGCACACTTTGGTGTGTAGCATTGCCATTTGGGTGAGAGTTTGGAACACTCTCCGGCCACGATTGGGACAAGCTAAGTGAACTTTTCAGTGTGGAAACACCACTCCGTGGGTGATCTCTACCTTGGTTGAAATACCAAGGGCGGTTGGCGGTTTGCCTGTCGGCGCTGTTTACTCTAGACCGTGGCCAAGTGTAAAGTGAAAAACGGTTATGGGCCCACACTGATCGGGAAACTTGGTTCTTTGTACCACCGCTCAGTTCACGTGACAAATACCTCCGTAGCAGACAAGACACCACTGCTCCATCTGCTTCATCGTCGGCCCACTTGGACCAAGGTACGCATTGTGAGAGACTGGACGCGGGTTGGACCCGTGGTCCACTTTTGCTCTCCACGGACAAGGAACGAGGATACACTTTGCCATTGTTGGTATGACCCTCGAGTCCTAAGCGGGTTGAGCTCTGCCCTTGTGGGTACGACCCCGTGTTTGTGGAAGCACTTCCTCCACAATATCTAGGAGACCATCGGCTGGAGGGGTATGCAACGGACTGCACCTTGAACATCTATAGCAGTCATCAGCCTCATTAGCCTACATCGGCCTCAACGAAGCAGAACAGCAGAGACTAAGTGAGCATCCTTGACCACACCGCAATCATGCCGGGGGGTCAAGAGATCATTCCAGTCACCTAACGGCCCGCCGAGTTGGGTGCGGCCAACGCCATTACACGCTTTGATGGCAAAGCCTTTGGCACGTGGAAATGGCAGTTTGAGGTGGTGATGCGTGTGCGCGGGTACCTCAACATACTGAAAGGGACGGAGGTAGCACCGGAGGACGAGGCAAGCGCAGAATATGCAGGGTGGCAAGAGTGTAATGACATCGCTCTCACACTCCTCGTCACGTCCATAAGCCCATCCCTAATCTCCCACATTGAGGGGTGCACGACGGCAGCTGAGGCTTACACCAAGCTGACGAACGTGTACCAGTCAACTTCCCTCGCCAATCGACTCTTTATCCTGCAACGCCTCATCAGGCTGCGGTTGGGCGAGGGGGAGTCCATCTTGGACTTCCTCCAGCAGTTCGAAGGACTACTTGAAGAAGCCCGCGCCATGTCCTGGCAGCTCGACCAACAGATGCAGGCCATGATTCTCCTCATGGCCTTGCCGCCAAGCTGGAGCCCCATGATCACCACCTTGGGTGGTTGGGAGGAGTCGGAGTTCACGTACCCTCGTGTCTCCGAGTTTGTCCGGAACGAGGCCATGCGGCGCAACAATGGCGTCATCATCAACGCCGCGTACGCGAGTGGCTCGGGAGGCACATCCTCTCATGGCAACAACACAGGCAGTGGCGGCGGGAAGAGCGGCAAGAAGAAGGGCAAATGCCACAACTGTGGCAAGGCGGGGCATTGGGCGCGGGAGTGTCGTGCACCAAAGAAGGAAGGAGGCGATGGTGGGAGCAGCAATGTGAGTAAGAAGGTGGACTCGACGTCCACAAGCATGATGGCCGAGAGCAAGCGTAGAGCCCTCCCAAGGGCTCTACGCTGCTGCGGCCGGGAGCCCTTCGGCTGGACAGTGGCACGGACTACCACACCTCTCGCGAGGCATGTGGCTTCTTGTCCCTCACACCGTCCACGGCCAAGTTCCGGTGTGCCAACGATGGCATCGAGTACGCGGCTAGTGAGGGAGAGAAGGTTGTGCACACGCGGCTCAACGGAGCCGACAAGGAGTTGCGGCTGCAGAACGTCATCTACATGCCAACTTTTGCCACGAACCTCCTCTCCGTCTTGCGCATTACGGATCACCCGATGACAGTGGTGTTCACACAGAAGGAAGCCGTAATCCTCATGAACGAGGACGTGATGATTACCTATGCTACGTCAGACCTTGTCGTCAAGGTGCCACGAACGGATGGGCTCTACGTTCTGCAGACGAAGAGCGCGAAAGGGCACGCTGGGGTGGCAGAGGCATTAATGGAAGCTGCACCATCGCCGAACGCCAAGACACTATCCATGTCGCCTGCTGTGGCAGCTAAAGACGCGGGAGCAGCAACTGAGAAGCTGTGGCACAGACGCCCTGGGCACGTGGCCGACAGCACCCTGCAGGTCATGCAAGAGCAGAAGCTTGTACGCGGGCTAGAGGGGTGTGAACTGAAGGGTGGATGCAACGCTGGGTGTGAGGCTTGCCTGTAAGGCAAGACAAAGCGGAAACGCTTCTCCAAAAATGGTCGCAGAGCAGAGGGCATACTCGACCTCGTCCACAGCGACGTGTGTGGCCCCATGCGCACCACGTCCAACGGCGGCTCCAAGTACCTCCTCACCTTCATCGATGATTACTCTCGGAAGGTGTGGGTGTACTTCCTCAAAACGAAGGGAGAGGTGCTGGAGCGCCTGCAAGAGTTTGTCGCCATGGTGGAGCGACAAACCGGGCGGAAGGTCAAGGCCCTTCGGAGCGACAACGGCAGAGAGTATGAGGGTTGCAAGCCGTGGCTTTGGGCACACGGCATTGTCCACCAACCTACTACCCCCTACACATCGCAGAGCAACGGGGTGGCCGAGCGCATGAACCAGACCATTCTGGCCATGACGCGAACCATGCTGTTCGACTCAAATCTCCCTCCTTGCTTCTGGGCGGAAGCAGCACGCACTGCATGCTACCTCATCAACCTCATGCCTGCTGCAGCACTGCGCAGCAAGGGGACAGTAAAGGAGCAAAGTGCAGAACGCATGACGCCGTAGGAGGCGTGGTCGAGAAAGAAGCCGGATGCCTCTCACCTAAAGGCATTCGGCTGCACGGCTTGGGCCAAAGTCCAGGACGGGCAAGAAGCGGGGAAGTTAGATGCACGTGCGCGCAAGTGCGTGATGATCGGCTACGAGGCCGCGCACAAGGCCTACAGGCTGTGGGACCAGGCAGCACGGAGAGTCATCACCTCTAGAGATGTGACCTTCCAGGAAGAGTCACACGGCAAGGGAGAACTGCTGGACCCAGAGAACTCTCCAAAACAGGGAGAGTGGATCGTGCTGCTGGAGGCGGGTGACACACCCCCGCCTCACTGGCGTGAGACTCTAGTGGCCGTCGACAGCGAGGCTGCCAATTCAGGGAGAGCGTCCGCTCAGGCTGAAGCAGAGTTGACATCCGACACCGCGTCGGAGACATCCGAGGCCTCCTCGGAGGCCAGCGCCTCTTCCCTCCCAGCGACCCCTCCTGGGGAAGCACAGCAGCAGCAGCAGCACAAGCAGCCAGCACGAGCACCACTGCGGCGCAGTGAGCGCCAAGCAAAGCCTGCGAAGCAGTACAACGAAGGGAAGGCCGAGTGGACTGGCCTGAGCTGGTCGTGCCTTGCGCAGGGAGAGCCGGCTACCATCGCTAAGGCTCTCTCGCGGCCGGACGCCGCTAAGTGGACGGAGGCGATGGAAAGCGAGCTTGCCTCCATCGAAGAGAATGGAACGTGGGAGCTGGTGGACAGACCACCAAACGCACACGTGGTGGGCGTGAAGTGGGTCTTACGCATCAAACGCAAACAAGACAACAGCATCGACAAGTACAAGGCAAGGATTGTCGCGAAGGGGTTCTCGCAAAGAGCAGGGTCTGAGTACGACGAGACCTACTCTCCTGTCGCATCTTTCCCCTCTATCCGCACCTTGCTGGCTGTGGCTACGGCGCGCAACATGGAAATCCACCAGATGGACGTCAAGACCGCCTTCCTCTACGGGAAGCTTGACAAGGAGATACTAATGGAGGTGCCCGAGGGTGTCAAGGCAAAACCCGGGCAGGTGTGTTGCCTCATCAAGGCGCTCTACGGGCTGAAAAAGGCCCCAAGGATCTGGTACATGGAGATGGACAGCTTCATGGCTGGCCTTGGCTTCTCGCACTGCCACAACGACCCCAGTGTGTATGTGCGTGCAGATGACCAGGGGCTGTTGCTGGTAGCGCTGTACGTGGATGACCTGATTCTGGCCTCCACCTCCATGAAGACCCTCGAGGCCCTTAAGGAGAAGCTGCATGGGCGGTTTCAGATGAAGGACATGGACGAGCTTGCATACTACTTGGGCATCGCCATACATCGCAACCGAGCTGCAGGCACCATCGAGCTCAACCAGACGAAGTACATCTCAGAGGTGCTTCGGCGCTATGGCATGGAAGACGCCAAACCCCTCAGCACTCCTCTCCCCACGAAGTGCAATCTCACCTTCGCCCACTCCCCCAGCACGGAAGCCGAGCGCCACGAAATGCAAGATGTGCCGTACCAGTCTGCGGTGGGTAGCATCATGTATGCCATGGTTGGCACGCGGCCGGACATCCCCTTTGCTGTGGGGCTAGTCAGTCAGTTTGTGGCCAACCCTGGGCCACTCCACTGGCAGGCCGTGAAGCGCATTTTGTGCTATCTCAACAAGACACGGCACATGGGGCTGCAGTATGGCGACCTTCAAGGAACAGACCCTTTGCGCCTCAAGTGCTAGACCGACGCAGATTTTGGAGGCAACGTGGATGATAGGAAGTCCACCTCGGGCTTTGTGTGCCTTGTGAATGGCGGCGCTGTGTCGTGGGCCAGCCGCCAGCAGGACTGTGTCTCCATCTCAACTGTAGAAGCTGAGTACGTGGCGCTGTCTGAGGTGTGCAAGGAGACGCAGTGGCTACGCAACTTGCTTGCTGAGATGCACGCACCACAGAAGGAGGCCACGGCCGTCCACGTCGACAACCAGAGCGCGATGGACATCGCGTTCAAGGACACCCTCTCCAGGCAGACCAAGCACATCGACATCCGCTATCACTACACGCGCGACCTCGTCGCCAAGGGAGTGGTGGATCTGCAGTACATCGTGACCAAGCAGATGCTCGCGGACTTCCTGACAAAGCCGCTGGACAGTGACCCGCACATGGCAGGGGCACGGGGCATCGGGATGGTGAGCGCAAGAGATGAGGGCTGAACGGGCGGCCTACTTCACAGGTGGCCGACATCGCTGGGCCCATGGCCGTAGTAGGAATCTAGCCGCAGATGGACGCAGGTGCAAGGGAGAGTTTGTTATGTTTTGTGTATGCCCCTGGTCCAATCAGCGGAAGATTTAGACTGGGTATGCACTGCGCTTGTAGCGCAAGTCCCCCAGCGACATGCAACAGAGGCTAAGAGAGACAAGGCATCCATTTCTCATCCTTGTGGAGTAATTCCCCTTGGTCTACTCTTGGTAGTCTACCTGGTGCATGCTCCTTAGGACAACTTCCTACAGCCTAGTGGGTGAAGGCGCCGTCTCCCAAGCGAGAGGTCCGGGGTCGAATCCCACCAGGACCAAAACTTTCTTTGTGACTAAAAAGAGCCAAGGAAGCTTCCTAGAAGCCTCTAAGGTCCAAGGTGGATCAAGAACCGCTTGGCGATCACAAAGGGTGCCATGTCATCAAGGCTGATGACACTGTCTAGGGTGGCCTTGGGGGGAGGCCCCTCCAAGGAGCCACTGGGAGAACTGTCCAGAGACTATATAAGGCCTGTCATTTGCATGAGATAATATATCATCTCTTACTCTTAAGACTTGGGAGAAAACTAATCCCTTGTTGGCCACCAAGAACGAGGGTAAAGAACAAGTGCAAGTGCACACTATGGTGTGTAGCATTGCCAGTTGGGTGAGAGTTTGGAACACTCTCCGGCCACGGTTGGGACAAGCTAAGTGAACCTTCCAGTGTGGAAACACCACTCCGTAGGTGATCTCTACCTTGGTTGAAATACCAAGGGCGGTCGGCGGTTTGCCTGTCGGCGCCGTTTACTCTAGACCGTGGCCAAGTGCAGAGTGACAGATCCAAGTCTACTGGTCAATGCAGATGCGTCACCTTGAGGCTAAAGATCCCTGATTTTGAGGGATTGTTCTTTTATGATGAGGTCAGCAACACTTGGACACAGATCCCGGCCCTGAAGTTGTGCCCGCATTGTGAACCCAACATTGGCGGGTTCTGGAAAAACCGTGTTGCCCAAAATGCCTGCCATACAGAGTTTTCCGTCGTGAGGCAATAGCGGCCGAGAGTCATGGAAATCATGCACCTGTAGGTAACGTAGTGGAGGACGTGAGAAGGGAGTCTCTGGAGGTGTCCGGTCAAGGAGCTGGTACTGGAAGCAATGGCCGTGCTTTCACACCTCTGAGAGGAAAGGCCGCAGATTCAGCCATGGAGACTGCTGAATGTGTCACCGGTGAGTCTGCAAATGGCAGCGATGGGGGTGTGAGCACCAATGGAGACCCAGCGATGCGTCTTTTCAACCCCAATGATAGACCTATGTCCTTTGCGGTGAGTGCACACCTTCCCTAGATTTCCACTCCCCTTGTTAGCAGGCGCATTTTGAATGGAAGAATTGTGTTGTGGCAGGAACATGGGCCAAGATTCCGTATGTACAACGGGGTATCCTTCTATGCCTTTGAGGAACGAGATCTGCAGCCGGGGAGAAACGTTGTGGAACCTAAACCAAGCAAACCGATTTCTGGTGATCTATATGACGTGTTTGAATCTTTCCTTGAGCTTGAGGAAACTGCAACCTTCATCACCAAGTTGAGTCCCTCATCAGGCTTGCTGCATGACTTTGACCACGATCAACATATCACTTCGGTTGCTTTTTTTTCCGTCCCGAGACCTCCTTCTCACTATGGTACGCCCGTTCATGTATGGATGCCTTGGGGAGGTGGCGTCTTGTGCACTTGCGCTCATGCTGGTCACAGCGAACGGTGTGTCCATGTGAAATGGGCCGAGAGTCATCTCAGGAGACCATTGGTATAGGGAAACTGGAGAGAGAACCCTGTTGTCTCTGTTCGTGTTTCTCAGAATGAGAATCCTTTGCTTTCAATTCTGGATGAGAGGGCCAGCCGTCCTGGCGAAAAGGGTGCTTGGCTTGATTTTGATGGAGGGTGAAAACCCTGGAACTTTCAGATGTTCTTGTGACAGAGGTGTTGGCAAGTGTGGAAATAATTTTGGGATCCTTCAGTCCCATGTAGAGGAAAGTCGGGAATGGCGTTTACCGGAAAATGTGGATGGTGGTGTTCAGAGTAATCAACCTTTACACTTTGAAACTCATATTCCAGTGTGTACGTTTTGTAAAGTGGAATGCCCTTGAGTGATGGCAGAACACGGCTCAATGGAGTGGACTTTATGCCATTGGCCACGAGTTTGGAGTTTTCAGAAGATCGATGTCATCCACGGTTTGCACCCAAGCCGAACAAACAACTCTGCATACGCAGAAGAGCTTGCACAACTGGTGGCCTCCAATGACTTCAAGTTGAGCGTTCCATCCCCAAAAGAGTGCAATTGCCCCTTCACACACCAGTGGAAGACGGTGAGTGCTCTAAAGCTATCGTCTATTGTCTTGGACAATGTAATGAAGGACCGTCATGCTAAACTTGGTTAAAAATGTTGTGCAAAAATCCAAAAGGATGAAGTTATATGACAACACAAGAGAATCCAAAGTCTTAAGTAACAAAGCAAGTGTGAACATGTGCCCTTCCTTGCAATGATGAAGAACCGATAGGAATACATGATAAGCGTGATGCAATGTGATGTAGGTTGAGGCCGGCTACTTGCGGACAAGCAGCTGTGCATGCACATTTTTCCTTTACAGTCTACAAGTCCGCATGTTTGCATACTCCTCTGCATTGGCATTCGCACACAAGGCAATGCTTTGGGTTTTGGCTGTTGGCATGCAATTCAATAACTTTAACCACAATCCATGCGGCACTTGGATTTTACTCAAGGTCCACCAGGGTTGTTACAGTTATTTCCCGGACCCTTCTTGCCAATGGAATGCAGGCATTTGTGAGGCTGATTGACGTGGAGGGATTGGGAACATGTTGCAGTTGTTCCGGTGAGGTTCTGGACATGATCGTGTGTGATGGCACAGCCTTCATCAACAGACACCGTGGAAACGTTGAGAGACCACTCCACACAAATTCCGTTGCTAGAACGACTATCCGGAGTAAGAGAGTCCCTCAGATAATAGTGACCAACCGGCAAGATAGAGTGTGGCTCGACCGCGTTGGTCACCAAAAAGGGCAAAAGGATGTCATCCTCGAAATGCATTTGACCATGCTTCTGCAAAGCTTGCGCAGATTTGGGACCCCAGATGTTGCTGCTATGGTCAACGATGTTAAGGTTGCAAACGTCGACCCTGGAGTGGAGAACGGCGCGGTTGTGAGTTGCTTCCTGGTGTTGTCTGTCTCTTTGGCTTCTGTGTGTCAAATATATTGCTGAGTTAGTATTTGACATGACTTTGTGCAGTTCTATACTACTGGAGTGCCATACGACAATCTTGTTAACTCCCTTGGTGCATGGGGAATCAAAATTTGTTTGTTGTACAGCGAAGGTATAGAAAACCTCCAAGAGCTGCTCATCAACCCCGTCATGATGACTGTGCAATGGTGGCAATGAGTAGTTGACCATATGCCTATTGTGGCTAAGGTTGTCGGTAGGCATATTGGTCCAGTGTTGTTGAAGTACAAGGAGGATATGGATGGATCATGTTGGGTTAAGGCCAGAAACAGTTTTCCAGCAGCAACGAGAAGAGTTCTATCAACTCTTGTGGCCCGCTATGCAAATTTTGTGATGAATGTGAGTATTGTGCCGTTCTATTCCTGATTTCATGTTTTTGTGTTTGCCTCCGATGAAACAAGCAGAATACCACTGTTTTGCAGGATATGGAGATTCCTGGAGTTCATGTTCCAGTACTACCAATTGCAACAGCGTGCTACCCAAAGTGGAGTCTGAAGAAAATGTGGCCCTTGTTTGTAGATCTTGAGCGGGAAAATGGCAAGAGCATAAATGCTCAAAATGATGCAAAGTGTGCTGATGAAAATCCTGATCGCCTCCCCTAGCATGCAATAGCAGGTATCTTCGCAATTGTCTGCCCTCACCTTGTAATTCATGGATTTCATGTGATGTGTGGAGGTGAATCTTTAAGTGACGTTTTCACCACACTCTTGACAAGATTCAGCATTGGGTAAAGACCAAAGTATATTTTCATGACAATTCCTGCAAAGTGTATGCGTATGCTCTAAGACGGCAGCCATCAGTGGTTGTGTCCACAAGATTTCTGTGTGACCGTTTTCACTACGACCACCAAGTGTCTGCTAAGCATGAGTGTTCTCCAGCATTCAGTCCTGATGTGTACATCCATCTCTCAGGTATGCCTCCCGTTATCATGCTTGGCATCATGTAAACTCACGTTTGGGCACACCAATATGGTTGGGTTATCACTACCAGTGGCTGTACACGTGTTAACACTTCAGCAAACGAGCAGGTGAACATGTTCATACGGCCTTTTTCACTCCAGAGCACCACATACAACATCAAAGATTTCATGGAGATGACCTTGTTTGTGTTTGCAAACTGTAACTTGGGGAAGAACAAGAAGAAGATTTACGGGTATGTTCCTGACGTGGACCTCAAAGAAGCGGTCAATGCTCCTTGCATTCGCATTGCTCTCTCTGATGATGACCACCCAGTTTTGGAGATGGGTGACAAGGATGGAAATGATGTTGCGGTGATGCTGGGTAATTGTTTGAGATGATAACCTAGTGGCAAATGTCTTCAAACATATCCACTAGAACTGTGACTGAAATATTGGTGAGTGAGCATTTGACATGACTTTGTGCATTCATCCTGCTAAACACGTTAAACGTGTTTGTACAGATTGAAATGTTCTGACGTGTTCAACTTTGTTACAACATAAAACACTTCATGGACGTTGCCGCCGTGCAATGTCTCTCTACAACAACGATGACACGTCACAAACGAGGTAGAAACAAGCGCCGTAGGGTTACAACGTTACGCTATCGAGGCAGACGTTGTTTCTGAACCAGGACATTGCCTCTAAAGAGGCGTGGAAGACGTTCTTTCTGACTTTCAAGGTGTGTTCAAGGACCCATCACACGGCCTACCTCAGGCAGGGAAGGTGGGTCATACCATACCACTGGAGCCTGGAGCCAATCCGTTGTTTTGGGAAATGAATCGGCTCAGCCCGGCTGAGAGGAAGGAAGCAGAAACACAAACCAAGGAGTACCTATACATGAGTAAAAAGGATGGAGATCTGCACATGTGTGTGGATTATCGCGCATTGAACAAACTTACCCTGAAGAACCGTGATCCACTACCACAAATTGAGGACCTTTGGTGATGAAGTCCCTGAGTAACAAGCTGTAATACTGAGTTGCGGACTCCTAGCCTGGATTTTGGCAAAGTCCCTCAATAGCAACTTGTACTTCTGATTTTTGGTGGATTATCTTCTAGAGAGACTCCGCAGTCCATCCGAGATCATTGGCCAGATGTACTTGTGTTACTCACTCTGGCAGATTTTCTTCTGGAAATCAAATTGCGACCAACTCCCCAAGCCGTGGCACACATTCCAACTTTGAAATCTCATATCTCCCTTGTTACTTGTCCAAATGCAGTGAATCAACGTCTATCAGATTTAACAACTTGTCCACTTTTAGAGGCAACCATCTATTCTGGGTTTGGATCAATACTTGATCCGCTATATCCAACTGTGAGGATTCTCCTCTCTCTAGCGGCTCCTTGGCACCTCTCAACGCTGCACTTCTTGCATGCAGAGGCACAATGTTTCAACACCCAAAAGAGGCCAGCAGCAAAGGGGGTGCCAAAGAACTTGGGAAAAGTGGAGTTATCAACTCTTGTGACACCAATGGGTGGAGCTGTAAGAGGGATTTTCTGTGAGTTCCTATCTGTGGATACTCTTACTTTGTGTCCAGCCGGGAGATAGGTAAGGGGTCGTTCTTTGGCTTCATTGTACGAATATAGTGCTACAACAAAAGTTGTGGCAGCGGTTGTGATGGATATGAGAGTGCGAGAAAGTGACAAAAATAGGTTGCTCGATAAAAATCATCTAGCATGACAGTTGCATAGAGGATGTTTCACAGGTTCCAACGCACTTTACGGAACTAAATACGGTGTCCGTTTGAGTGAGATATGGATTTCCAAAGCTTGGAGATCATGCGTCGGGTTCAAGTGACGACCTGAGCACTTTGAGCTCAAAAGGCAGCAGGATTACTGGCCAGGACGGCTGAGAGCCGCCTTCAAGGAGAAAAGGCGGTTGGAGGACCTCCAAGTGACTTCAAGGAAGGTGCAGACAACGATTGTTGGTTCATCCAAGTGGTGTGAGACATAATTCTCTTGTGTGTCAAGGTGACTGCCGCTCATCCCGAGTGTGCTAGAGGGTAGACTTTGACAGAGTGTATCTCAGGGCTCCCTAGGCCAAAAGAGGCATGTAACGGCTTGTGAGAAAGCTGTGACAATGTAAATTCTCACTCAAGAGTTGATCTAGACATTTGCGTACTCTGCAGACCTACATTCACTTCCGTAATTTCTGTCCGTGCAACCTGCAACCCCCTCTCACAAACAGTTGGTCCTGCGTAGGTGGCTCTTAGTGAGCCTGATCACCTCCCTGAGGGCTGCCCTAGTTTCCATCACTGGTATCAGAGCTAGAATAAGGCTGTGTCTCATCCTTGAGGCATTCCTTGTACCCTGATGTGTGAGAGAGACGTTTGTGGGCTGAACGTTGCACTACCATGACGACATCCGCTTCTGTGGTGGCCGGCGTCAACATCGCCAAGTTCGAATGGAAGAACTTCTTCAACTGGAGCAACAACATAAAGATGGTGCTGATGGAGAAGGGTCTCTGGAGCAAGGTGGATGAGAAAGAGAAGGAACCAGCAGAAACCTTCCTGTCCCCTGTCGAGGCCCGTACCCACCGCGGAAAGCGTGACCGCGCCCTCGCAACCATCTACCACCACCTCGCCAAACGACAGCAACTCCTCGTCTGTGGCATCCTCACGCCAAAGGAGGTTTGGAAAAAGCTTGAGTCCACTTATGCTTCCAAGTCAATCGTTATGAACATGCAGCTGCGTCGTCGCTTTCACACTATGAAGATGGATGAGTCCGGATCCATGATTGACTGCATCAACATGGTGAATTCTCTCTCTGACCAGCTTGCTGCGATTGAGGACACTGTCAAGGAGCGTGTGCTAATGCTAACCATCCTCTCTGGCCTTCCTAGCAAGTACACTCTCATTGTTGCCCTGGACCAGAGTGGCAACAAGCTCTCACTCAATGATGTGGAGGAGAGCCTGCTGTTTGAGGAGGAGCGACGCAAGGAAGAGGAGGGCGGACGCGGACTGGACTTCACTCTGGTCACCAACTTTGGTCATGGGGGCGGTGCTACATCAACCAGGAGCAACGGCGGAGGAGGGAAGAAGAAGGGGAACTGCCAATACTGCAAAAAGCCGGGCCATTAGGCATGCGAATGCCGGAAGAAGAAGGCAGACCTTGCGGCTGGAGTGGGAGCGGGAAAACAGTCTGACGCTTCCGCAAACGCCGCAAATTAGGAGATTGGATTCCTGACAATGATCCAGGTCCTGCACGTCTGCGACATCACTGCCCTGTTTTGGATCATCAACTCGGGAGCCAAGCGGCACATGACGTGTCGCCGGGAGTGGTTTGTTGTGTACACCGTCATTGAGCCTCGTCGGGTGTACATGGGAGACAACCATGTGCAAATGGCGGTCGGGGAGGGTGAGATTGTGTTTTGTGCTTCCATTGAGGGTAAGCACGTGAAACATCGTGTGAAGGGGGTGCTCCATGTTCCGGGCCTGGCAACTAACCTCCTCTCTGTCTCGTCCCTCATTTCCGAAGGCATGTAGGTTTGCTTTGAGAATGATGGCTGCACCATCTCTGGTCGTGCAGGCCCTGTGCTTGCAAAAGCGAACAAGGAGGAAGGTCTTTACCGCCTCTACATGGCATCAGAGAGGGAAGCCAACTCAGCGTTGGCGGCTAGAGAGGGAAAACACGACATCGGCCTGTGGCACCGCCAGCTCGGTCACCTCGCGTTTGGCCCCATCATCTCCATGCGGTAGATGGTCCGCAGCCTGGAGCTCAAGGGGGTGAAGCAGCCCAGTGCATCGGCTTGTGAGAGCTGCATTGAAGGGAAGCAAGCCCACGCTCCTTTCACGGAGGAGGGGAATGGGGCAGCTGAGCTTCTCTCACTTGTTCACTCTGATTTATGCGGTCCCATGCCATCACAATCCTTGTCCGGCAAGTTGTATTTTGTCACATTCCTTGATGAAAAGTCAAGTTAGACGTGGGTGTTGTTCCTAGCTGGAAAGGATGAGTGCTTTGATGATTTCAAGGTGTAGATTGCTGCCGCACAGAATGATAGTGGCAGGCGGTTGAAGGTGCTTTGCACCGATGGTGTAAGAGAGTACCTCTCCAACGACTTCCGCACCTTCCTCAAGTGTTGCAGGATCAAGCACAAGATCACCCCACCTGGAGCACCGCAGCTGAATGGCATGGCTGAACGCGCAAACCGCACGCTCATGGAGCGTGTTCTCATTATGTTCCAAGACGCGGGGCTCCCGCCAACCTTTTGGGCGGAAGCGGTCAATACCGTCGTGTACCTGAAAAACTGAGTCCCTATGCGTGCCATGCCTCTGATGACACCGGAGCAGGCGTGCATAGGACGCAAGCCAACAGTGATGCACCTGAAAGTCTTCGGGTGTGGCACATTTGTACACGTGCCTACTGTGAGCCGTAACAAGCTGGACACAAAGTCGGTGAAGGCTGCCTTCCTCGGCTACGACACCATGGGATACGGCCTCTACATCCTTGCCGCACGCAAGATCATCCGCAGCCATGACGTGGTCTTCCAAGAGGAAGTGAAGGGCTGGACTTGGAGCCCTATGTCGGCAGTTTTGCTTGCTCCCGCACTTGTACCAGAAGTGGGAGAAGTACCGGTAGCAGAAGAGGGCGGTGTGGAAAATGATGGTAACAGCGCCAACGACAAGGAGGTGGAGGGAACCGAGAAGGAGAAGGAGCTGGTAGCGCAATCTGAAAAGGAGGAGCAGCAAAGCAATGCACAGCAGCTGCCACGATGGTCTGCACGCCTCAACAAAGGTGCAAAGGACAGTGGGGGCTGCTGAGGCGATCCGAGCGCCTTGCAGACAAACAGAGGCCGCTGGAGGAGCTGGTGAACTTGTCCACCGTTCCACCACAAACGGAGTCGTATGACCTCGAGCTTCTCTTCCTCACAGTCACCAATGACCCAGCCACATTCACTGAAGCCATGCATAGCGCCGAGGAGGCAGATTGGCGTGGCGCAGTAGATGAGGAGTATGCTGCGCTCATGAAGAACGGCACCTGGTCTCTCGAGGAGTCTCCACGTGGTAGCCGGGTGATCGGATGCCAGTGGATCTTTAGGCGGAAGCATGGTGCGGATGGTAAGATACTCAGGTACAAAGCATGGCTGGTTGCAAAGGGGTATGGGCAGACTGAGGGTGTGGATTACAATGAGACATTTGCACCTATCACTCAGGTTCCTTCCATCCGAGCGATCCTCGCTCTTGCTGCTGCTATGGACAAGGAGGTGCACCAAATGGATGTGACGTGTGCATGTCTGAATGGTGACCTTGAGAAGGATGTGTACATGGAGCAACCGGAGGGGTATGTTGTGGAAGGGAAGGAAGGTTTGGTGTGCAAGCTTGTGAAGGCCCTCTACGGCCTGAAGCAAGCCCTGCGAGCATAGTACCACAAGATGGATGAGCAGCTAGCTGGCCTTGGCTTTGTGCGCAGTGAAGTAGACCATGCTGTCTATGGGTGCACACAAGAGGCAAACTAGATCATCATCTTTCTCTATGTTGATGATCTGCTCATTGCATCTGACTCCAAGTCTCTTTTGGACGATGTGAAGCAGTCCCTTGCTGCCAGGTTCGACATGAAAGACATGGGAGAGCTCAGTTACTACCTTGGCCTTCAGGTCAAGCGCGACCGGCAGCAGCAGACTTTGGAATTGTCACAGAGCACGTACGTGAGCAACATCATCAAGCGCTTCAACATGGCAAGAGTGCGCAGAGCAACAACACCNTCATCATCTTGCTCTATGTTGATGATCTGCTCATTGCATCTGACTCCAAGTCTCTTTTGGACGATGTGAAGCAGTCCCTTGCTGCCAGGTTCGACATGAAAGACATGGGAGAGCTCAGTTACTACCTTGGCCTTCAGGTCAAGCGCGACCGGCAGCAGCAGACTTTGGAATTGTCACAGAGCACGTACGTGAGCAACATCATCAAGCGCTTCAACATGGCAAGAGTGCGCAGAGCAACAACACCATTGGAAGTGGGAGCAAAGCTGAGCATGACAGAGACTCCCCGCGGCATGCAAGAGAGCAGCCGCATGGAAGGAGTGCCGTATCAAGCAGCTATTGGAAGCCTCATGTATGCAGCAGTCAGGACGCGCCTCAACATCAGCCAAGAAGTGAGAGTGTTAAGCAAGTTTTGCGCAAATCCGGGCATGCCGCATTGGGAGGCGGTCAAGCGCGTGCTGCACTACCTCGACGGCAGCAGCAGCCTTTGCCTTACCTTCAACGGCAACAACAGTCCCATCCTCATCGGCTATAGTAACGCAGATTGGGGAGGTGACCTGGACACAAGGAGGTCAACCAGTGGGTTTGTTTTTGTGCTCGGGGGAGGTGCAATCAATTGGAGGAGCAAGAAGCAAGAGTGTGTTGCCCTCTCCTCCACCAAAGCAGAGTACATCGCCCTCAGTGAAGCAGCAAAGGAAGCTGTGTGGCTGCGTGAGCTGCTAACAAGCCTTGGACAGCAACAGATCACAGCCACCACCATCTACTGTGACAACATGAGCGCCATTGCTCTGACGAAGAACGCTGAGTTTCATGCCCGCACCAAGCACATCGAATTGCGGTGCCACTTCGTCCGCCAGCTCGTGGCAAAGCAAGTGGTGCAGATCAATTTCTGCCCTTCAAGCATGATGGTAGGAGACTTCCTGACCAGGCCGCTGGCAGCGCACTGCTTTCAGCAGCTGAGGGGACAGTGCAGACTTGTGTGATTTTTATTCTTGCAAAGTGGGAGAATGATGGATATGAGGGTGCGAGAAAGTGACAAAAATAGGTTGCTCGATAAAAAGCATGAAAGTTACATAGAGGATGTTTCACAGGTTCCAACGCACTTTACGGAACTTGATACGGAGTCCGATTCAGTGAGATATGGATTTCCAAAGTTTGGAGATCATGGGTCGGGTTCAGGTGACGATCTGAGCACTTTGAGCTCAAAAGGCGGCAGGATTATTGGCCAGGACGGCTGAGAGAGGCCTTCAAGAAGAAAAGGCAGCTAGAGGACCTCCAAGAGACTTCAAGGAAGGTGCAGACAACGATTGTTGGTCGTCCAAGTGGTATGAGACATAATTCTCTTGTGTGACAAGGTGACTTCCGCTCATCCCACTAGGCTAGGAGAGTGTGCTAGAGGGTAGACTTTGACAGAGTGTGTCCTAGTGCTCCCTAGGCCAAATGAGGCATATAAGGGCTTGTTAGAAATCTGTGACAATGTTGTTTCTCATTCAAGAGTCAATTTAGACATTTGCATCCTCTGCAAACCTACATTTGCTTCTGTAATTTCTGTCTGTGCAACCTGCAACCCCCTCTCACAAACAGTTGATCCTGCCTAGGCGGCTCTTATTGAGCGTGATCACCTCCCTGAGGGCTGCCGTAGTTTCCATCAGGTTGAAGACCAGAAAGATGATGAAACTGCAGATTTGGTGCTTCAATTATCCACCCCATGGCAGTGGGCACGGCTTTGACGACAAAGGAAGCTTACGGTTTTCATAGTAGAGAGGGATCCGACAATGGAGATTCTGTCGTATCACTCACGCCTGATATGAACACTAAGTAGAGGATGTGGTTCTAGAGGGTCTTACTGTTGAGACTGTAACAATTTTCATGAATGATGTCATCTCCTTGGATGTTACACTGAACTTCGGACTCTATAAATGAATTGCTCTTCTTTTGTTTTTAAAAGGCCTATCTTGTTGGAAAAT
Source organism: Penium margaritaceum (assembly GCA_023375785.1). Lineage (NCBI taxonomy): Eukaryota > Viridiplantae > Streptophyta > Zygnematophyceae > Desmidiales > Peniaceae > Penium > Penium margaritaceum. The sequence goes on along the minus strand of SZWC01000039.1, from coordinate 760,706 downwards.
TTACAAGCTCCATAGAACTTGATGAGCAGTGTTGTCCGCCTTCACGAGCCCAGGTGGAGTGTTCAATGCCCTTACCAGGACATGAAAGGATGAGGTCATAGCAGCTACCTTTCACAACCCCCTCATATACTTCCAAACACAACCCAATCTGTCTCGACGTCAAGTGCATTGGAGCGAATACTTGAGCTGATTCTTGTTCACGTGGCACCATCGGCCCGGTCAAATCAACGTGGCAGACGCTTTGAGCCAGACCCTTGTTTGTGTGGCAATCATGGTGGGAAGTAAGAACTCGTCGGAGCGTAACTTTGCCACTTTGGCAAAGGCAACAACTGAACATGTAAACCCACTCCGTCCAGCCCCAAGACCACTAATGGGAGTACACCCTTTCAAGAGCTGGATTGGCATGGGCTACACCAATCAATCCATGGTTTCAAGATTCACAAAACATTGAGCAACATGGCATCATTGAAGTAGAAGGCCTCTGCAAGCATGGTGATCAATTTGTGGTTCTTCAAATGGACAGACTATGTGAGTCGGTGTTGTTTGAGTTTCATAACCCTCCAACAGCCGGACACATGAGTCCAAAAAAAGCTACGTGCTCGCCGAGCTTTAATGGTGTTCCAGAAGGAGTAATGTTGTATGGAGAAACTGTGCAGTTTGTGACCTTTGCCTCCAAAACAAAGCAAACAACAAGGCACTAGGGGGGTTACTCCAGCCCCTAGAGCTACCAAACGCTCCATGGGAGTCTATGGCCATGGATTTCATGACCAATCTTCCAGAAACAACAAAGGATCATGATGCCATCTTAGTGGTGATCGACCAAGGGGTCTTCATTTGTGTTCATGGCTTTGTTTTGTGCAAGTTCTGAGTCTAGGCTTGAGCTTTCTGGTCGCCTCACGTTATGTTTGTAGGAGTTGGACAGAGTTGTAACTGTCACATTTTGCAAAGAGGATAACATAATTTTGCATTATTTCTCGGACATCATAAGGTATAGAGCTAGTCGGAAGCTTCCTAATGCACCAAACTCTGCATGGTGCACTTCATGCCCACATTGTCATGGGTCACTGCAGAGGAAACAACACGCCTCTTCTATGATGGCATCCTAAAGTACAATGGTATCCCATTGAACATCGTCTAAGACCATGACCCTTGATTTGCAAGCTGCTTTTGGCAGGCACTCAATGAGCGACAAGGGACATGACGGGAGATGTCAACTGCTTTCTAGCCGCAATTTGATGGTCGGGCAGAATGCATGAATATCACATTAGAACAAATGCTACGCATGAACATTGACGCATCGATGGAGGATTGGGATGACTTCCTTGCTCTTGCAGAGTTTGCTTTCAACAAAGCAGCAAGAGAGTCGTCAGGCTAAACTCCCTTCTTCCTCAACCATGGTCGGCATTTGGTGGTACCCGCATCTATGGTGAAGTACAGGGACAGCAGTGATCAGGTGCCCTCCGCCCAGACCTTTGTTGAAAGAATGGACGCGTTTTGGTACGATACAAAAGACAACCAAAACGCTGCTCGACAATGACAAAAGGCCTTTGCCAGCAAAAACTGACTCAACGTCAAGTTCTCTGTTGCCGACTTAGTGCTTTCGAGCATGAAAAACGTAAAGCTGAAGACACTAGGTGCACGTCACATGTTACCAAAGTGGCTTGGATCATTCGTGATCACCCATGTAGTTGCACAAGTGGCGTACCGGTTGGACCTACCAATGCGCATTCACATCTTCCATGTGAGTCTACTTGCACGAGATAATGCAGATGGGTCTGTTCAGCCGCCCTCGCCTGTTGTCTTTGCCGTGGAAGGCCAAGGCGAGGTCTACTACATCCTTTAGCACCATGAGCGTGTACTCCATGCTTGAGTGGTCATGGATTACCTTGTGTATTGGGCTGGTTGTCGACCTGAATAAAACTCGTGGGAACCAAAATGTTCGATGCCGAAGGCGGCTGTAGCCGACTACTAGGATGTGTTCGATATGGGGTGCCAGAAAGTGACAAAAGTGGGTTGCGTGATAAAAATCATCGCGTCACAACAGTGAATATAGGATGATTTGCTGGTTCTGTAGCACTTTACAGAACTTGATTCGGAGTCTGCTTGAGGGAGATAGAGATTTTCAACGTTTGGTGGCAATGAGTCCGGTTCAAGTGACGGTTCCTGCACTACCAGCACCAATGACGGCCACAATTATTGACTAGGGAGGTTTGGAGCGGCCTTCAAGGTAGAAAGATTGTAGGAGGACCTTGCGGGAGCTTCAAGGAAGGTCCTCACCAAGATTATTGGTTGTGCACATGGCAGGGAAGGTAATTCTTGTGTGTGAGAGTGTGACTGCCGCTCATCCCGCTAGGCTAGGAGTGTGCTAGGAGGTGAACTTTAAGAGAGTGGTTCTTCCAGCCACATGTGCCAAATGAGGAATTCTTAGGCTTAGAAGAAATCCGTTCTAACTTATTTTCTCATCCATGAGTCCAAAAAGCCTTTTGTGCTCTTTACACAACTTCACATGCTTCCATAGTTTTTTCTCTGCAGCCTACAACTTGTGTCTCGTATACAATTGGCCCTGCTTAGCGGCTCTTGGTGAGCTTGATCACTTCCCTGAGGACTGACTTTGATTTCATAAGTGGTAAAAGGCTATAACAAGGCTCTGCCTCATCCTTGAGGCACTCCTTGCACCCTGTTGTGTGAGAAAGTCGTTTGGGGGCTGAACGTTACACTGCCATGGCGACATCCGCTTCTCTGGTGGCTGGCGTCAACGTCGCCAAGTTCCAAGGCAAGAACTTCTTCAACTGGAGGAACACCATGAAGAAGGTGCTGATGGAGAAGGGCCTCTGGAGCCATGTGCGTGAGGAGGAACCGGCTCAGTCCTCTCTCTCACCTGGTGAGGCCAGTATCCACCGCGAGAAGCGTGACCGCACCCTCGCCATCATCTACCTCTACGTCGCCGAACGGCAGCAACTCCTCATCCTTGGCATCCTCACGCCTAAGGAGATTTGGAAGAAGCTTGAGTCCACTTATGCATCCAATTCAATCCTCATGAGCATGGAGCTGCGTTGTCCCTTTCACACTGTGAAGATAGATGATTATGGATCCATGATTGATTACATCAACATGGTGAAGTCTTTTGCCGACCAGGTTTTTGCAATTGAGGACCCTCTCAAGGAACGTGTGCTCATGCTAACCATCCTTTTTGGCCTTCCTATCAGCTACACTCCTCTCATTCTTGCCCTGAATGAGCGTGGAGACAAGCTCTCCCTCAATGATGTTGAGGAGAGCCTGTTGTTTGAGGAGGAGCAGCGCAAGTGAGAGGACAGTGGAAGCGGATTGGACGTTGCTCTCATCACCAACTCTGGTTGTGGGGGCGGTTCTGCACCAACCAAGAGCAACGGCAGAGGAGGGAAGAAGGGGAACTGTCACTACTACAAGAAGCCAAGGCATTGGGCGCGTGAATGCCGGAAGAAGAAGGTGGACCTTGTGGCTGGAGTAGGAGCGGAAAATCAGTCTAATGCTTCCGCAAACGTAGCAGATTGGAAGAGTGGATTCGTGACAACCACCGAGGTCCTGCATGTCTCCGACAAGACCTCCTTATTCTGGATCATCGACTTGGGAGTCACGCAACGCATGACATGTTACCGGGAGTGGTTTGTTGTCTACACCATCATTGAGCCTCGTCGGGTGTACATGGGGGACAACCATGTGCAATTGCCGGTTTGGGAGAGTGAGATTGTGTTTTGTGCTTTTGTTGAGGGCAATCATGTGGAACGTTGTGCAAGGAGGGGTGCTCCATGTTCCGAGGCTGGTAGCTAGCCTCCTCTGCGTCTCATCTCTCATCTTTGAAGGCATGCAGGTTCACTTTGAGAATGGTGGCTGCACTATCTCTGCACGTACAGGCCGTGTGCTTGCAAAAGCAAACAAGGAGGACGGACTCTACCGTCTCTATGTGTCATTGGAGAAGGAAGCCAACTCAGCGTTGGCGGCGAGAGAGGGAAAATACGACATCAGCTTGTGGCACCGCCGGCTTGGTCACCTTGGCTTTGGCGCCATCATCTCCATGCAGAAGATGGTTCGTGGCCTTGAGCTTAATGGGGTGAAGCAGCCAGGTGCATCGGCTTGTGAGAGTTGCATTGAAGGGAAGCAGGCCCGTGCTCCATTCTTTGGGGAAGGGAGGGGGGTGGCTGAGCTTCTCTCACTTGTTCACTCTGATTTGTGCGGTCCCATGCCATCTCAGTCCTTGTCCGGCAAGCTGTACTTTGTCACATTTGTTGATGACAAGTTGAGGAAGATGTGGGTGTCCTTTGTGGATGGAAGGGATGAGTGCTTTGATGCTTTCAAGGTGTGGATTGCTACTGCACAGAATGAGAGTGGCAAGCGGTTGAAGTTGCTTTGCACCGATGGTGGAGGAGAGTACCTCTCCAAGGACTTTTGAAACTTCCTCAAGCGTCGCGGGATCAGGCACAAGGTCACCCCACCTAGAACACCGTAGCTGAATGTGATGGCTGAACGCCTAAACCTTACCCTCATTGAGCGTGTTCGCAGCATGCTCCAAGACGCAGAGCTCCCGCCAACCTTTTTGGTGGAAGCAGTGAACACTACCGCATACATGAAAAAACCGAAGTTTCGTGCACGTTGTGTAATTGATGACACCAGAGGAGGCGTGGACGGGGCGCAAGCAAACAGTGACGCACCTGAAAATCTTCAGGTGTGGCACATTTGTGCACGTGCCTGCCAGCAATCACAACAAGCTGGGTGCAAAGTCGGTGAAGGCGGCGTTCCTCGGCTACGACACCATGGGGTACCGCCTCTACAATGTTGTTACTCGCAAGATCATCCACAACCATGACGTGGTCTTTCAAGAGGATGTGAAGGGCCGGACTTGGAGTCCAATGTATGGATTTCCACTTGCTCCCGCATTCATACGAGAAGTGGGAAAAGAGCCGGTTGCAGAAGAGGGCGGTGCGGAAGATGGTGGTGATAGCAGCAATGGCAAGGAGATGGAGGGAGCTAAGAAGGAGAAAGCAACATAATTTGATGAGGAGGAGGAGCAAAGCAACACACGGCAGCTTCCATAGAGGTCTGGACACAACAACCATGGTGCACTTGGTCCTGTGGAGCCGTTGAGGAGATCAAAGTGCCTCGCAAGACAACAAAGGCCGCTGGAGGAGCTGGTGAACCTATGCACCGTTCGACAACCAACGGAGTCATCTGACTTTGAGCTTCTCTTCCTCATAGTCACTGATGATGCAGCCACATTCGCTTAATCCATGCGCAGCGCCAAGGCGGCAGATTGATATGCCGCATCAGACAAGGAGTATGGTGCGCTCATGAAGAACGGCACTTGGACCCTCGAGGAAGCTCCACGTGGCAGCCGGGTGATCGGGTGTCAGTGGATTTTGAGGTGTAATCATGGTGCGGATGGTAAGGTGCTGGAATACAAAGCACGGTTGGTTGCAAAGGGATATGGGCAGGCTGAGGGTGTTGATTACAATGAGACATTTGCACCTGTTACAAAGTTCCCATCCATCCAAGCGATCCTTGCTCTTCCTGTTGCTATGGACAGGGAGGTGCACCAAATGGATGTGACGTGTGCATTTCTGAATGGTGACCTTGAGGAGGAGGTGAACATGGAGCAGCCAGAGGGGTATGTGGTGGAGGGAAAGGAGGATTTGGTGTGCAAGCTTGTGAAGGCTCTTTACAGCCTGAAGCAAGCACCGCGAGCATGGTACCACAAGATGGAT
>SZWC01000039.1:712798-746763 GCA_023375785.1 Penium margaritaceum | reverse complement strand
AAAGAGTAGACGTGAACCACTAGAGACGATCAGACAAACGTCGGGACCGCACCACGTGGATCTCATCCTGACAAAGGGTTATGGGCCCACGGGTCTGAACGCCTCCAACGTTCACGTCTTCCGCAGCGCACGGGATCGTCATCTTGGACGTCGCCGTGAAGTTATGAGAACTCGTCGGAGTAGCAACTGCGCAACATGGCGCAGAAGGAGACGCAGCCCATTCAGAAGTATGCGGGCGGCCCGGGCTTCGGGCTATGGAGGTGGCAGTTCGAACTGCACCTCTCGCATAAGGGGCTGCTGGATGTCATGCTGGGAAAGGAGGTGCTCACAATGGCGACTGCTACGGACGCGGAGAAGCACGCCTTCGAAAAAAAGAACATGGAGTCGCTCATGCTCCTGGTGTCCGGGACAGCCGAGTCGTAGTGGGGTTACTTCCAAGGCTGCAAGCTTGCAGCCGAAGCTTGGGAAAAGCTCTGCGCCATCCACCAATCCAAGTCGCTCGCGAACAAAATCTTCGCCGTGAAGCGACTCCTCACGGTGAGAATCGAGGAGGGAGATGATGTCATCTCCGCCATGCAGCAGATCGAGTCGCTCGCCTCGCAATGCAATGACGTGGGTTGGAAGATCAACACGCATCTGCAGGCGATGGCCCTCCTCATGGCCCTACCTGACAGTTGGGGTCCACTTATCACCGTTCTTGGAGGATGGTCGGAGGACAAGCTCACCTATGGCGCGGTCGCATAGTACATCCGCAATGAGGCGCAGCGTCGGAGCTGTGGGGAGTCCTCGTCTTCCTCATCGGCCCTCGTCACCAAAACTCGTGGTGGCAGAAGCGGAATCCAAGGAAGTGGCGGAAAGGGCGGCGGCAAGAAGGGCGCCAAGAAAGGTGCGTGTCGCAACTGCGGCAAGGAGGGCCATTGGGCCCGTGAGTGCCCGGAGGAGGCGAAGACCGGCGGCAAAAACAGCAAGGGCAGGTTGCTCCTCAACGGCAACAAGAACCACTTCCTCAAGAAGGCCACTAGGCGGTGCCTGGATTCCAGGGCCGAGGAGCACACCCAAGTCGAGAAGGTGGGGTTCGTCACCTACGAGAAGTCCTCCAAGTCAATGGTGGTCGCGAACGACAAAGTTGAGCCGGCGGCCGGCCAAGGCGACGTGGAGGTGGAAGTCGTGGTGGGCGGTAAGAAGGAGCTGTGCACAATTCATGATGTGCAGCACGTCCCCGACCTGTCTGACATTTTGAGTGTTAGCCGCTTGACGGAAAAGGGGTATGAGGTGCTCTTCCGCAGGAAAGGCGTAGTGGTGCGCATTGACGGTGACGGCGAGGTCATGCTGGAGGCGAAGCGTGAGGGCGGTCTCTACATCGTGGAGACCAAGGTGGTCTCCGCGGCATCCGACGCAGCAGATTCGCAGAAGCGCGTCGTCAACATGGCCAAGGGAGGAAGCACTGATCTGGAGCTCTGGCACCAACGGTTGGGGCATTCGGCGCCCGCAACTGTTAAGGAGATGGCGAAGCGCGACATGGTACGCGGCCTCGTCATCAACGGTGCAGACCCGGCAGCAGATGTAGCAGCGCACAAAAAGTACGAGCCTTGCATTTTGGGCAAGGCGCGGCGCAAGCCGTTCAATGAGAACGCGGCTCGTGCAAAGGACCTGCTGGAGGTCGTGCACAGCGACGTGTGCGGACCGTTCAAAATGCCGTCAAACGGCGGCTTCAGATTCCTCGTCACCTTCATTGACGACTGCAGCAAAAATCTCTACGTGTACTTCATGAAGCGAAAAGGCGAGGTCCTGGACCGGCTGAAGGAGTACGTCGCAGCGGTGGAGAGGTAGACTGACCGGAAGGTCAGAGCGCTACGCAGTGACAATGGCGAAGAGTACGTGGGCTTCAGCAGGTGGATGAAGTAGTAGGGCATCAAGTGGGAACCCACTACGCCGTACTCGCCACAGTCCAACGGAGTGGCTGAGCGGGCAAACCAGACGCTGCTCAACATGGTGCGGACCATGCTTGTGGATGCGGGGTTGCCGCGAGGTTTCTGGGCGGAGGTTGTGCGTACAACGAGCTACACCATCAACCTCACCTCAATAGCGGTGCTGAAGGGTAAGGGCGGCTGGAAGATGCCGCAGGAGGTTTCGAGTGGGCGCAAGCCAAACGTGGTGCACCTGAACGTGTTCGGGTGCAGGGCGCACGTGATGGTGCAGGCGGCGCAACGACGCGACAGCAAGCTAGAACCGCGGGCGAAGCCGTGCTTGTTCCTCGGCTACAAGAGCGCGAAAAAGGTGTATCAGCTCTGGGACCCGCGCACGCAAGAGATCATTCGCAGCCGTAACATCGTGTTCGATGAGCAGCAGAGCTTCAGCAGCAGCAGCAACGACATGAGCGTCGGGAACACTCCAAAACAGGGGGAGTGGTTCCAGCTCCTTGACTACGAGGAGGAGCCGGCGGACGCAGAGGTCGCTGATGCGGTGTCGGAGCGCGGCTGTGCAGCAGGTGCAGCAGCCGACGCGGAGGACTCCGACGATGATGCAGCTAGGGTGGAGATCCGGCAGAATGATCCCTCGAAGGAGGCACCGCGGGTGCCGAAGCGTGCACTCCCGGCGGAGTTCGCGTCGGGCGTCGGAGAAAAATCCTCTGGACGCGCCGCCCGTCCGGTTGATGGTTCACCGGAGCGGGAAGAATCCTCAGGAAGCCGTCCGGTTGATGATTCACCGGAGCGGGCTGAGTCAGAAGGATCGCAGCAGAGCGACGAGACGCTGCCAAGACTGCCGAGCCGCAGCGGGAGGCAGCGGAGAGCGGGGAAGCGTTTCGACGCAGGCACTGGTCGATGGATTGGTATGAAGCGGTGCATGCTGGCTGCATCAACGGAGCCGACGACCGTGCAAGAAGCTCTTGAGCGGCCCGAGGGAAAGCAGTGGGACGCCGCCATCAAGTCGGAGTTGGCGTCCATTGCTGAAAACGACACATGGTAGCTGGTTGACAGGCCGAAAGACGCCAAGGTCATCGGCTCCAATTGGGTCTTCAAGACCAAGTTCACAAAGGAAGGTGTGGTTGACAAGTACAAGGCGCGGCTCGTGGCAAAGGGGTACACACAGCGTAAGGGCGAGCACTACGATGAGACGTTCGCCCCCGTCGCCAGGTTCACAAGCATCCGGGCGATCCTTGCGGTGGCAGCCGCGAAGGACATGGAGCTCCACCAAATGGACGTAAAGACGGCCTTCCTCAATGGCATCATTGACAAGGAAATCTACATGGAGGTGCCGGAGGGGGTGGAGGCGCCGGAGGGCAAGGTGTGCAAGCTGCGGAAGTCCTTGTACGGGCTAACACAATTGCCTCTTTGCTGGTACCAACAGATGGACAGCTTCATGGCACAACTCGGCTTCAAGCGCTGTGAGGCGGATCACAGTGTGTACGTGCGGCACAGCAAGAAGCTCCATCAGATTGTCCCACTCTACGTGGACAATCTGATCTTGTGCTCCTCAGACCTGTCAAGCCTACAGCAGTTGAAAGAGCAGCTGAGCAGCAGGTTCCAGATGTCGGACATGGGGGAGCTGGATTTCTACCTAGGGTGAGCATTATGCAGAAACGGAGGGCGCGCACGCTTGAGCTGGGGCAGGCCAAATACGTGGCCGAGGTGCTGAAGCGGTACGGCATGGAGGACTGCAAACCAGTGTGCAGTCCTGTCTCCACGACCTATGAACTGAGTGCGGCAATGGCGCCGCAAACAAAAGAAGAGCGGGAGGATATGGCAGGGGTGCCNTGCAGAAACGGAGGGCGCGCACGCTTGAGCTGGGGCAGGCCAAATACGTGGCCGAGGTGCTGAAGCGGTACGGCATGGAGGACTGCAAACCAGTGTGCAGTCCTGTCTCCACGACCTATGAACTGAGTGCGGCAATGGCGCCGCAAACAAAAGAAGAGCGGGAGGATATGGCAAGGGTGCCTTACCAATCGGTGGTGGGCAGCCTCATGTACGCCATGGTGGCGACTCGACCGGACCTGGCCTACGCGGTGGGTCAAGTGAGCAGGTACGTGGCCGATCCAGGGCCACTACACTGGCAGGCGGTCAAGCACATCCTCCGCTACCTGCAGGCGATGAGGCACGTGCGCCTGAGGTTCGAGGGCAAAGGGCGGGCGTACCCTTTGCGTCTGGTCTGCTACACGGATGCAGACTACGCTGGCGATGTGGACAAGCGGAAGTCCACATCCGGCTACGTGTTCTTCCTCGCTGGTGCAGCGGTCTCATGGTGCAGCAGGAAGCAGGACTGCGTTGCCACCTCCACAGTGGAAGCTGAGTACATCGCGCTGGCCGAAGCAGTCAAGGAGGCGGTGTGGCTCCGCAGGTTAATGGGGGAGCTGGGCGTGTCGCAGCAGGAGCCTACAGTGGTGCACGAGGACAACACCGGCTCCATCTCGCTGACCAACAACCCGATGCAGCACAGGAGGACGAAGCACATTGACGTGCATTATCACTACGCACGGGACATGGTCGAGAAGGGGCAGGTGGTGCTGCAGCACTGCACCACGCACAGCATGCTTGCGGATTGCTTGACCAAAGCGCAACCCGCAGACCGGCATGCGATGAGTGTGGCCGGACTTGGGATGACTAGCTATGATGGGCTGGAGGGCGCAGCGGAAGATGATTGAGAGCAAGCAGGAGCAGCGGGCATGGAAGGTGCAAGAGGGAGAATGTTGAAAAATTGCCCCTCCGCATGCCCAAGTGCGGCGCCGGGAGGCGCTGACTAGCCGCCAGAAATGGAAACTCCGCTCTGGCGGATCTGGTGACTCGGATCCTAAAATGAAGGATTGCCCCTGAAAGTTGACAGGTCGCTAAATCCGGTGGAAGTTGTTTCGTCGGAATTGGACAAGTATCGAGGGAGATATGGCTTTCCAAAGTTGGGGTATGCGCAGCGGCTCTGGGAGCCCGCTGCGACTCGAAATTCCGGTCGATAATCGACCGGACCGAGTAACAAAAATACCATGTGGAGAAAATGCTCCGATAGGCCTGCTGAGACGTCCGGTGGATGATCCACCTGATCTGGCGGATCATCCACCGGATCCAGTAGTGCAGGTTGTTAGTGAGGGACAGCCAAAATCCTTGCTCGACGTCCGAAACTCAATAGTACGTTTTGTTACTTGGGGACTTGGTCAAAATTCTGACTGCAGATCCGCGGACAGGTTTCGAACCTCGTCACACCCCATCACCAAAAATGACCCAAAAGTGTGTAGGGTGCATGGAAACAGTGCAGGGGACCCCCACACCATGTGCAATGAGACATGCGCCTTGGGAAAGGCGCTTCGCACGTGAATGAAGGCGCCACGGCGAGTGGCGGCGTCAGGCTTCTGTGGTGGGTGAGACCTGCGCTTCGGCAAGCAGAACGTGAGCTACGCTTGGCCGAATCATGCGCGGTTTGGTGCGTTGGAGAGCTCATGACTACCCCTATAAATGTTGTGATCATGTCTATGTTAAAAAAAAACTAACGCAAAACGATGTTATTCCCTTCGCAAACTGACTGTCTCTAAATTCCTGCTCACATAGCGTGAGGCGACCAGAAAGCTCACGCTCAGTCTCAGATTCGCCCAAAATAGTAGACGTGAAACACTAGAGACAATCAAACAAACGTCAGGACCACACCACGCAGATCTCATCCTGACAATTCTATGGTTATGAACGCATGTTGACCCAAGTCTACTGGTCAATGCAGATGCGTCACCTTGAGGCTGAAGATCCCTGATTTTGAGGGATTATTCTTTTATGATTAGGTCAACAACACTTGGACACAGAACCCGGCCCTGAAGCTGTGCCCACATAATGAAACCAACATTGGCGGGTTTTTGGACGAACCGTGTTACTCACAATGCCCACTAGACAGAGTTCTTCCTCGTGAGGCAACAGCGGCCGATGAACTCTAGAGGTTGAGCTAGCTTCCTGGCATCTGTTTTCCACCTCCCTTTAGGTAGGATAGAAATTCATCTTGTAGGACTTGAACCCGAGCCCTTGCCTCTATAGGTGGACACCATTAACCACTAAGCCACTATGGTTTGTCTTTTTGGTGTACCTTTTTGGAGTCACTCCTGCCATGGTGAGGAGCATCACTCCAACAATCTCCCCCTTGCGCATCACCCATGGCAGTTGTCCATGCTCAACCTACAACTCAAGAGGCTTCCGAAAGCCCAAGCTCCAAACAAGTAGCATTATGCCTATCCTTGGATTGCGCCTTTGTCATGGCATCAGCAAGCATGTGCCTTTTGTCGCAGTGCACAAGCACCACATCATCATTTGCAACAAGGTCTCGTGCAAAGTGATGCCGCATCTGTATGTGCTTGGTCCTCCGGAGTAGCACAGGGTTCTTGGTCAGACTGATGGCACTCATGTTGTCAACATTGAGTACCGTTGGCTTCTTTTGCGGCACCCCAATCTCCTTGAGCAATCGCTGCAGCCATAGTGCCTCCTTTACGGCTTCCGCGAGCGCATTATACTCCGCCTCAGTGTTGGATAGAGCTATAGTGTCTTGCTTCTGGCTTGCCCAAGACACCGCTGCACCACCAAGCACAAAAACATAGCCTGATGTTGACTTGCGGTCATCAACGCCACCTGCCCAGTCAGCATCAGAGTAGCCAACCAACTCAAGGGAGTCAGTCCAGGCTCCCCCTCCAAACACAAGTCGTGAATGTGTTGTTTCCTTCAAGTAGCAGAGGATTCTCTTCACCGCTTGCCAACTAAGCGGCCCCGGATTAGCAACATAGTGGCTCACTTGTCCTTCAGCAAAGGCAAGGTCAGGCCACGTCGCCACCATGGCATACATTATTCTGCCAACTGCAGACTAGTACGGTACTCCAGCCATCTCCTCCTCCTCGTCCTCCGTGCTCGGGTGCATGCTCGAGCTCAGCTCACATGTCGTTGTCATAGGTGTGCTGATGGGGTTGCACTCCTCCATGTTGTAGCGGCGGAGCACGTTCTGCACATATTTTTGTTGACCCATCTCCAGCGTGCGTGCTTTGCGGTCCCTCTTGATGGCGATGCCCAGGTAGTACTCAAGCTCGTCCATGTCTGTCATCTTGAACCGGCCGCCAAGCTGTTACTTCAGGCTCTTGAGCTCCCCCTCATCCGAAGACAAAAGGATGAGGTCATGGACGTAGAGGACGACAATTTGGTGGAGTCTCGGCTGATTACGCACGTACACGCTGTGATCCGCCTCGCAGCACTTGAAGCCAAGCTCACCCATGAAACTATCCATCTTGAGGTACCACATGAGCGGAGCTTGCTTTAGTCCATAGAGCGCCTTGCGAAGCCGGCACACCTTCCCTTGCGGTGCATCCACCCCCTCCGGCACCTCCATGTAGAATTCCTTGTTCAAGTCCCCATTGAGGAACGCAGTTTTGATGTCCATTTGGTGGATTTCGTAGTCGTGTGCCGCTGCCACCGAGAGGATAGCATGGATGGAGGCAAACTTGGAAACTGGTGCAAATGTCTTGTCGTAGTGCTCCCCTTTTCTCTGAGCATACCGTTTTGCCACCAACCACACCTTGTACCGCTCCAACTTCCCCTCCTTTGTGAGCTTCTTCCAGAAGATCCACTTGGAGCGAATGATTTTCTCGCCCTCCGGCTGGTCAACCAGCTCCCAAGTGTCGTTCTCCTCATGGGAGGCAAGCTCATATTTCATTGCTCCCTTCCACTCAGCCCCGTCCTTCCGTTGCAGTGCCTCCTTTACAGATTGAGGCTCCTCTTGTGTGAAGAAGGCTTGTGCAAACCCAGCCCAAATGCCCTTATCGGAATTGTACCTTTTTGTCCAACTTCACACACGGCTGCTCGTGCGGGACTGTAGAGGTGGTTGTTGTTGCTGTTGTTGTCCCCTTTTGGCGCCATCCTCTCCAAGCGCATGCTCCCCCTCTCTTGGAGACCTTGGAGACATCGATCGACTCCTTCCCTCCACGTCCATCCCCGGTGCTTCGGATTCCTCATCCAAACTGGCCGGAATAAAATCTGCAGCTTGCCCATCCCTTAGGCGATGCTCTCCGGTTGGTGGTGATGCGAGGACGTCACCCTCATTCACGTCCTCCAGCGTCTCCCCCTCAAGGAGTAGCATCCAGTCTCCCATCTTGGCGAGACCTGCCTCCTTGTCTGTCCAACGGCTTTTTTCGTCAAACGTGACATCGCGACTCCGCATAATCTGTTGCCTCCTTGGGTCAAATAGCCGGTACGCCTTGCTTTCGCTCTCATATCCAAGGAAAATACACTGGTGGGTGCGCAGTTCCAGCTTGCTCCATCCCTCATGTGCCTACACCATCGCATGTGCAACACAACCAAATGTGCGGAGGTGACCCACCGCCGGCTTCCTCCCGCTCCACACCTCTTGTGGCGTCTTCCACGCCTTGCTCTCCTTGTCTTTCAACGGCTTTGTCGGCATGAGACTCATGATGTACGTTGCTGTCCTTACCGCCTCCGCCCAATACCATTGTATAAGGCTAGCGTCGCTGAACATGGATCGCACCATGTTGAGGATTGTGCAATTCGCTCTCTCAACGACACTATTCTGTTCTCGGGAGTGTGGAGTTGTTTTCTGCCACTCAATCCCCTTGCTCTTCATCCACCCAAGGCACCCCACATATTCACCGCCGTTGTCACTCTGGAACGCCTTCACCTTCAACTCTGTTTGCCGATCCACATCTGCCACAAAATCCTGCATGCATGCAAGGACCTTGCTCTTTTGTTTCATTAGATAGAGGTAGAGTTTCCGGCTGTGGTCATCAATAAAGGTGAGGAAGTAGCGAGCTCTGCCGATGAAGCTCTCAAGCGGTCCACTCACATTTGTGTATACCATGGCCAGTTTTGCCGATGCACGCGTCCCCTTGGCCACAAACAGCTGCCGCGCTGATTTGCCAATGATGCATGGCTCACACACGGTCTCCTTGGTTCCATCAAGGCCGCTGATTTGGAGACCCCGCACAACTTCCCTCTTTGCCACCTCCTTCACTCTTGATGGAGAAATGTGGTAGAGTCGCGATGCCATAGGTCCAGGTCTCCTCCATCCTTCGCTGCAAGATCGGAGGCATTGGACCGCGCCCGGCCACTGAGGATCTTTGCAGGTAGGAGGTACAAGTCGTCCTCCCACTTGGCATGTGCAATCACCTCACCTTTGCCCTCCTTGCGGATGACGGCCTCCTTCTTTGTGAAGAGCACCTCAAGTCCCTTGTCCGTAAGGTGGCTGACGGAGAGCAGGTTTGTCCCAAAGTCTGGCATATGCAGCACATCGTGGATTGTGCTCGTGACAGGTTTTCCATCCACAATTGACTTAGTGCGGACGTTACCCTCACCAGCAGCCACCTCTGTTTTTCCATTGGCCACCATCATGAGTCTCTCCGAGGTGCCATAGGTGAGAAATGCTGCCTTGTTGCATTGCGTGTGGCGGCCTGATCCGGAATCAATGACGGCAACTCCCGGATCCTTCAAGTTGCTGGAGTTGAACGCCATAACGGCGTGCTCATCTTTCTTTCCACCCCGCTGCAACCGATCTGTTTTCTTGTTAGGACAGTTGCGTGCGTAGTAGCCCTCCTTGCTGCAGTTGAAGCACTCCCCCTTCTTGTCACCCTTCTTGGTGCCCTCTTTGGCACCCTTCCTCTTGCCACTTTGGCCTGCACTTTGACGATGAACCGTGTAAGCTGAACTTGATGCTACTGTACTCTCTCAATTGTGACGTTCATCCACTCATTGCGCACGTACTGAGCAACCTTCGGGTACTTCAGCTCGTTGGAAGGCCAGCCACCAAGGACTATGATCAAGGGATTCTAACTATCCGGTAAGGCCAGAAGGAGGATCATAGCTTGTAACTGAGGGTCGACCTCCCAACCAGTGGCCACGCACTCCACTGCGAGTGACTCAATCTGCTGCATGATCTCCATGACGTTGTTGCCTTCATTGGCTCGGAGGGTGACGAGCTGTTTGAAGATGAAGAGCTGATTGGCAAGGTTGCTTGACTGGTAGATGGAGCATAGTTTTGACCGTGCTTCTGTGGCCAGGGTGCATCCTTGTGGCAGGTAAAACGCGGACTCAAGGAGCTCCAACACCTTTTTGTTGCGCTTCTTGTATGCCTCCTTTGCCTCAGTCGTTGCAGTCTCTGGTGGAGCAGTCTCATCACCCTTCACAAGCTCAAACAGTCCCTTGTCGTCAAGGAAAACCTCAAACTGCCACCTCCACAAGGCAAAGCCTGTCCCATCAAACTTAAGGACAACGCGGCTACTCTCTTGCTTCCTGGTCGCCATGTCTTGCTGTTGGAAGCGTGAAATCAAGCTGGCTTTGAACCCCTTAGAGGCATGGGCCCATAACCTTTTGTTGGCCTGAGGGTGAGTGTGCACCCTGGGGGGTCCCTAGCAGTGGCTGGTTCACACCACCAACTGTTTTTGGAGAGAATAAAACTGTGGAGGCAACTGGTTCCAAGGATGGCAGAAAACTGGTCAGAGAGTGAGGCAATAGTTTTGGCCTGAATTGACTGGAAATAAAAACTTTTTCAAGGATCACAAGTAGTCAATTTTTACAGCCACTGATCTAAGCTTTCTAAAACACCAAAGCATGCCGGGTTTGAAGCTTCCTAGCAGATTCTACGGCTTCTAGAGTATCCCTTGGTAGGCTGTCCCTTTTCCCACCTAGGGTGGCATCCTTTCCTTTGTCTAGAAGCTTCTGCCCCTTCCTAGATTCCTCAGCTTGCTTCTAGTAGGAGGGAAGGTATCAAGAAGGCCAAGACACCTCTAGATGCCTTGTAGGACAAGTCACCCCTTCTAGAAGGTGTGCCACCTTCCTGGACCCTTACCTGGCCTTCTAGAACCTTTAAGTGGAACTATAGAGGTTGAGCTAGCCTCCTGGCATCTATTTTCCACCTCCCTTGAGGCAGGACAGAAATTCATGTTCTGGGACTTGAACCCGGGCCCTTGCCTCTATAGGCGGACACCATTAACCACTAAGCCACTACGGCTTGTCTTTTTGGTGTTCCTTTTTGGAATCACTCCTGCCATGGTGAGGAGCATCACTCCAACAGTCCGGTCAAGGAGCTGGTACTGGAAGCAATGGACGTGTTTTCAAACCTCTGGGAGGGAGGGCCACAGATTTGGACAGGGAGACTGCTGAAGGTGTCACCGGTGAGTCTGCAAATGGCAGCAATGCGGGTGTGAGCACCAATAGAGACCCAGCGACACGTCCTTTCATCCTCAATGAACTCACCTTTGCGGTGAGTTCACACCTTCACTCGCTTTCCACTCCCCTCATTAGCAGGCACATTTTGAATGGAAGCATTGTGTTGTGGCAGGAACATGGGCCAAGATTCCGTATGTACAACGGGGTACCCTTCTATGCCATTGAGGAACGACATCTGTAGCCGGGGAGAAAAGTTGTGAAACCTAAACCAAGAACACCGATTTATGATGATCTATATGATGTGTTTGAATCTGACCTTGAGGTTGAGGAAACTGCGAACTTCATCACCAAGTTAATCACCTCACCAGCCTTGCTGCGTGACTTTGACCACGATCAACATATCACTTTGGTTCCTTGTTTTCCCGTCCCGAGTCCTCCTTCTTGCTATGGTACACCCGTTCATGTATGGATGCCTTGAGGAGGTGGCGTCTTGTGCACCTGCCGGTCACGGAGAACGGTGTGTCCATGTGAAATGGGCCGAGAGTCATCTCAGGAGACCGTTGGCAGAGGGAAGCTGGAGAGAGAACCCTGTTGTCTCTGTTCGTATTTCTCACAATGGAAATTTTTGGCTTTTGATTCTGGATGAGAGGGCCAGCCGTCCTGGCGAAAGGGCAATTGGCTTGATTTTGATGGAGGGTGAAAACCCTGGAACTTTCAGATGTTCTTGCGACAGAGGTGTTGGAAAGTGTGGAAATAACTTTGGGATCCTTCAGTCCCATGTAGAGGAAAGTCGGGAATGGCGTTTACCGGAAAATGTGGATGGTGGAGTTCAGAGTAATCAACCTGTACACTTTGAAACTCATATTCCAGTGTGTACGTTTTGTAAAGTGGAATGCCCTTGAGTGATGGAAGAACACGGCTCAATGGAGTGGACTTTACGCCATTGGCCACGAGTTTGGAGTTTTCAGAAGATCGATGTCATCCACTGTTTGCACCCAAGCCGAACAAACAACTCTGCATATGCAGAAGAGCTTGCACAACTGGTGGCCTCCAATGACTTCAAGTTGAGGGTTCCATCCCCAAAATAGTGCAATTGCCCCTTCACACACCAGTGGAAGACGGTGAGTGCTCCAAAGCTATCGTCTATTGTCTTGGACAATGGGATGAAGGACCGTCATGCTAAACTTGGTTAAAAATGTTGTGCAAAAATCTAAACGGATGAAGTTATATGACAACATAAGAGAATCCAAAGTCTCAAGTAACGAAGCAAGTGTGAACATGTGCCCTTCCTTGCAATGATGAAGAACCGATAGGAATACATGATAAATGTGATACAATGTGATGTAGGTTGAGGTTGGCTACTTGCGGACAAGCAGCTGTGTGTGTACAATTTTCCTTTGCAGTCTACAAGTCCGCATGTTTGCATACTCCTCTGCATTGGCATTCATACACAAGGCAATGCTTTGGGTTTTGGCGTTGGCATGCAATTCAATAACTTTAACCACAATCCATGCGGCACTTGAATTTTACTCAAGGTCCACCAGGGTTGTTACAGTTATTTGCCGGACCCTTCTTGCCAATGGAATGCAGGCATTTGTGAGGCTGCTTGACGTGGAGGGATTGGGAACATGTTGTAGTTGTTCCGGTGAGGTTCTGGACATGGTCGTGTGTGATGGCACAGCCTTCATCAACAGACACCGTGAAAATGTTGAGAGACCACTCCACACAAATTCCGTTGCTAGACAGACTATCCGGAGTAAGAGAGTCCCTCAGATAAAAGTGACCAACCGGCAAGCTAGAGTATGGCTCGACCGCATTGGTCACCAAAAAGGGCAAAAGGATGTCGTCCTGGAAGTGCATTTGACCATGCTTCTGCAAAGCTTGCGCAGCTTTGGGGCCCCAGATGTTGCTGCTATGGTCAACGATGTTAAGGTTGCAAACGGCGCTGTTGTGAGTTGCTTCCTGGTGTTGTCTGTCTCTTCGGCTTTTGTGTGTCAAATATATTGCTGAGTGAGTATTTGACATGAATTTGTGCAGTTCTATGCTACTGGAGTGCCATACGACGATCTTGTCAACTCCCTTGGTGCATAGGGAATCAAAATTTGTTTGTTGTAAGGCGAAGGTATAGACAACCTCCAAGAGCTGCTCATCAACCCCGTCATGATGACTCTGCAACGGTGGCAATGAGTAGTGGACCATATGCCTATTGTGGCTGAGGTTTTTGGTATGCATATTGGTCCAGTGTTGTTGAAGCACAAGGAGGATATGGATGGATCATGTTGGGTTGAGACCAGAAACAGTTTTCCGGCAGCAACAAGAAGAGTTCTATCAACTCTTGTGGCCCGCTATGCAAATTTTGTGATGAATGTGAGTATTGTGCCGTTCTATTCCTGATTTCATGTTGTGTTTGCCTCCGATGAAATAAGCAGAATACCACTGTTTTGCAGGATGTGGAGATTCCTGGAGTTCATGTTCCAGTGCTACCAATTGCAACAGCGTGCTACCCAAAGTGGAGTTCAAAGAAAATGCGGCCCTTGTTTGTGGACCTTGAGCGGGAAAATGGCAAGAGCATAAATGCTCAAAATGATGCAAAGTGTGCTGCTTAAAATCCTGATCGCCTCCCCCAGCATGCAACAGCGGGTATCTTCACAATTGTCTGCCCTCACCTTGTGATTCATGGATTTCATGTGATGTGTGGAGGTGAATCTTTGAATGAGGTTTTTACCACACTCTTGACAAGGTTCAGCAATTGGGAAAGATCAAAGTACATTTTTCATGACAATTCCTGCAAACTGTATGCGTATGCTCTAAGGCGGCAGCCATCAGTGGTTGCGTCCACAAGATTTCTGTGTGACCGCTTTCACTACGACCACCAAGAGTCTGCTAAACATGAGTGTTCTCCAGCATTCAGTCCTGATGTGTACATCCATCTCTCAGGTATGCCTCCCGTTATCATGCTTGGCGTCATGTAAACTCACGTTTGGGCACACCAATATGGTTGGGTTATCACTACCAGTGGCTGTACAGGTGTTGACACTTCAGCCAACGAGCAGGTGAACATGTTCATACGGCGTTTTACACTCCAGAGCAACACATAAAACATCAAAGGTTTCATGGAGATGACCTGGTTTGTGTTTGCAAACTGGAACTTGTGGAAGAACAAGAACAAGATTTATGGGTATGTTCCTGACGTGGAGCTCAAAGAAGCGGTCGATGCTCCTTCCAATCCCATTGCACTCTTTGATGATGACTACCCAGTTTTGGAGATGGGTGACGAGGATGGAGATGATGTTGCGGAGATGCTGGGTAATTGTTTGAAATGATAACCCAGTGGCAAATGTCTTCAAACATATCCACTAGAACTGTGACTGAAATATAAGTTAGTGAGCATTTGACATGACTTTGTGCATTCATCCTGCAAAACATGTTAAACGTGTTTGTACAGATTGAAGTGTTCTGACGTGTTCAACTTTGTTACAACATGAGACACTTCATGGACGTTACCACCGTGAAATGTCTCTCTACAACAACGATGTCACGTCACAAACGAGGTAGAAACAAGCGCCGTAGGGTTACGAAGTTACGCTATTGAGGCAGACGTTGTTTCTGAACCAGGACATGACCTCTAAAAAGGCGTGGAAGACGTTCTTTCTGACTTTCAAGGTGTGTTAAAGGACCCATCACACGGCCTACCTCTGGCAGGGAAGGTGGGTCATACCATACCACTGGAGCCTGGAGCCAATCCGTTGTTTTGGGAAATGAATCGGCTCAGCCCGGCTGAGAGGAAGGAAGCAAAAACACAAACCAAGGAGTACCTATACAAAGGGTGGATTGAGCCAAGCTCATCTCCCTTTGTTGCACTGATCCTCTTCATGAGTAAGAAGGATGGAGGTCTGCACATGTGTGTGCATTATTCCGCATTGAACAAACTTACCGTAAAGAACCGTGATCCACTACCGCAAATTGAGGACCTTTGGTGATGAAGTCCCTAAGTAACAAGCTGTAATACTGAGTTGCGGACTCCGAGCCTGGATTTTGGCAAAGTCCCTCAATAGCAACTTGTTCTTCTGACTTTTGGTGGATTATCTTCTAGAGAGACTCCGCATTCCATCCAAGATCATTGGCCAGATGCACTTGTGTTACTCACTCTGGCAGATTTTCTTTTGGAAACCAAATTGCGACCAACTCCCCGACCCGTGGCACACTTTCCAACTTTGAAAGCTCATATCTTCCTTGTGACTTGTCCAATTGCAGTGAATCATCGTCCATCAGATTTAGCAACTTGTCCACTTTTAGAGGCAACCATCTATTCCGGGTTTGGTGATGGAGACTTGGCAGCCCTCAGGGAGGTGACCAGGCTCACTAAGAGCCACCTAGGCAGGACCAACTGTTTGTGAGAGGGAGTTGCAGGTTGCACAGACAGAAATTACGGAAGCGAATGTAGGTCTGCAGATAATGCGAATGTCTGAATGGACACTTGAGTGAGAAAGTAAATTAGCACAGCTTTCTAACAAGCCTAAGTACGCCTCATTTGGCTCATGGAGCGGAAAGAACCACTCTGTCAAAGCTCACCTCCTAGCACACTTCTAGCCTAGCGGGATGAGCGGCAGTCACACTCTCACATAAGAGAATTACCATCCCTGTCATGTGCACAACCAACAGTCTTGGTGGGGACCTTCCTTGAAGCTCCCTGAAGGTCCTCCTGCCGCTTTTCTACCCTGAAGGCCGCTCCAAACCTCCTTGGCCAATGATTGTGGCCGTCATTGGTGCTGGTAGTGCAGGAGCCATCACTTGAACCGGACCCATCGCCACCAAACCTTGAAAAATCCATGTCTCCCTCAAACGGACTCCAAATCGAATTCCGTAAAGTGCTACAGAGCCAGCAAAACATCTTGTATTCAATTTTGTGACCTGATGAGTTTTATCGAGCAATCCACTTTGGTCACTTTTTTTGGCACCCCATGACCAACATTCTCCCACTTTTCAAGAATAAAAATCACACAAGTCCACACTGTCCCCTCAGCTGCTGAAAGCAGTGTGCTGCCAGCGGCTGAGTCAGGAAGTCTGCCAGCATCATGCTTGAAGGGCAGAACTTGATCTGCACCACCATCTTTGCCACGAGTTCGCGGATGAAGTGATATCGCAAGTCAATGTGCTTGGTGCGGGCGTGAAACTTTGTGTTCTTGGTCAGAGCTATGGCGCTCATGTTGTCACAGTAGATTGTAGTTGCTGTGGTTTGCTGCTGTCCAAGGCTTTCCAGGAGCTCACGCAGCCACACGGCTTCCTTTGCTGCTTCACTCAAGGCGATGTACTCAGTTTCGGTGGAGGAGAGGGCAACGCACTCTTGCTTCTTACTCCTCCAACTGATTGCACCTCCCCCGAGTACAAACACGAACCCACTGGTCGACCTCCTAGTGTCAAGGTCACCTCCCCAATCTGCGTCACTGTAGCCGATGATGATGGGGCTGTTGTTGCCGTTGAAGGTGAGGCAAAGGCTGCTGCTACTGTCGAGGTAGCGCAGCACACGCTTAACCGCCTCCCAATGCGGCATGCCCGGATTCGCGCAAAACTTGCTGAGCACTCCCACTGCTTGGCTGATGTCGAGGCGCGTGCCGACTGCAGCATACATGAGGCTCCCAACTGCTGCTTGGTACGGCACGGCTTGCATGCGGCTGCTCTCTTGCATGCCGCGGGGAGTCTGCGTCATGCTCAGCTTCGCTCCCACTTCGAGTGGTGTCGCTGCTTTGCGCGCTCCTGCCATGTTGAAGCGCTTGACGATGTCGTTCACGTACGTGCTCTGCGACAACTCCAAATTCTGCTGCTGCCGGTTGCGCTTGACCTGAAGGCCAAGGTAGTAACTGAGCTCTCCCATGTCTTTCATGTCAAACCTAGCAGCAAGGGACTACTTCACATCGTCCAAAAGAGACTTGGAGTCAGATGCAATGAGCAGATCATTAACATAGAGCAAGATGATGATCTGGTCTGCCTCTTGTGTGCGCCCATAGACAGCATGGTCTGCTTCACTGCGCACAAAGCCAAGGCCAGCTAGCTGTTCATCCATCTTGTAGTACCATGCTCTAGGGGCTTGCTTCAGGCGGTAGAGGGCCTTCACAAGCTTGCACACCAAACCTTCCTTCGCTTCCACGGCATACCCCTCCGGCTGCTCCATGTACACATCCTCCTCAAGGTCACCATTCAGAAATGCACATGTTACATCCATTTGGTGCACCTCCTTTTCCATAGCAGCAGCAAGAGCGAGGATCGCTTGGATGGATGGGAACTTAGCGACAGGTGCAAATGTCTCATTGTAATCCACACCCTGAGTCTGCGCATACCCCTTTGCAACCAGCCGTGCTTTGTACCTGAGAATCTTACCATCCGCACCACGCTTGCGCCTGAAGATCCACCGGCATCCGATCACCCGGCTGCCGCGTGGAGCCTCCTCGAGAGTCCAGGTGCCGTTCTTCATGAGTGCATCATACTACTCATCGTCTGCGCCACGCCAATCTGCTGCCTCAGCGCTGTGCATGGCTTCAGCAAATGTGGCTGGGTCATCGGTGACTGTGAGGAAGAGAAGCTCGAGATCGGACGACTTCGTTGATGGTGGAACGGTGCACAAGTTCACCAGCTCCTCCAGCGGCCGCTATTTGTTTGTGAGGCGCTCGGATCGCCTCAACAGCTGCCCACTGTCCTTTGCACCTTTGTTGAGGCGTGCGGACTGTCGTGGCTGCTGCTCTGTATTGCTTTGCTGCTCCTCCTCATCAGATTCTGCTGCCAGCTCCTTCTCCTTCTCAGCTCCCTCCACCTCCTTGTCGTTGCCGCTGTCACCGCCATCTTCCGCACCGCCCTCTTCTGCTACCGGTACTTCTCCCACTTCTGGTACAAGTGCGGGAGCAAGCGGAACTGCCGACATAGGGCTCGAAGTCCAGCCCTTCAAGTCCTCTGGAAAGATGACGTCACGGCTGCGGATGATCTTGCGAACAGCAAGGTTGTAGAGGCGGTATCCCATGGTGTCCTAGCCGAGGAAGGTGGTCTTCACCGACTTTGCGTCCAGCTTGTTACAGCTTTCGGTAGGCACGTGCACGAATGCACCACACCCAAAGGATTCCAGGTGGGTCACTGCTGGCTTGCGTCCTGTCCACGCCTCCTCCGGTGTCATCATCGGCATGGCGCGCGTGGGACTCCGGTTTTTCAGGTGCACAGCAGTGTTGATCGCTTCCGCCCAGAAGGTTGGTGGGAGCTCCTTGTCTTGGAGCATGCTGCAAACACGCTCCATGAGTGTGCGGTTTGTACGTTCAGCTACGCTGTTTAGTTGCGGTGTTCCAGGTCGGGTGACCTCGTGCTTGATCCCGCGACGCTTGAGGTAAGTGCGGAAGTCGTTGGTTAGGTACTCTCCTCCACCATCGGTGCGAAGCACCTTCAACCGCCTGCCACTCTCTTTCTGTGCAGCAGCAATCCACACCTTGAAAGCATCAAAGCAGTCATCCTTTCCAGCTAAGAAGGACACCCACATCTTCCTCAACTTGTCATCAATGAACGTGACAAAGTACAACTTGCCGGACAAGGACTGTGATGGCATGGGACCGCACAAATCAGAGTGAACGAGTGAGAGAAGCTCAGCCGCCCTCTTCCCTTCCACCGTGAAAGGAGCGCGGGCTTGTTTTCCTTCAATGCAGCTCTCACAAGCCGATGCACCTGGCTGCTTCACCCCCTTGAGCCCCAGGCCGCAGACCATCCGCTGCATGAAGATGATGGCGCCAAAGCCGAGGTGACCGAGCCGGCGGTGCCACAGGCCGATGTCGTATTTTCCCTCTCTTGCCGCCAACGCTGAGTCGGTTTCCTTCTCCGATGCCACGTAGAGGCGGTAAAGACAGTCCTCCTTGTTTGCTTTTGCAATCACATGGCCTGCACGGGCAGAGATGGTGCAGCCACCATTCTCAAAGCAAACCTGCATGCCTTCGGAGATGATAGATGAGACAGAGAGGAGGTTAGCAGCTAGCCCCGGAACATGGAGCACCTCCTTCACACAACGTTCTACGTGCTTGCCCTCAACGGAAGCACAAAACACAATCTCACCCTCCCCAACCGCCATTTGCACATGGTTATCCCCCATGTACACCTGACGAGGATCGATGACGGTGTAGAAGACGAACCACTCCCGGCGATATGTCATGTGCCGCGTGTCTTCCGAGTCGTTGATCCAAAACAGGGCGGTGTTGTCGGAGACGTGCAAGACCCGGATGGTTTTCACGAATCCACTCTCCAAATCTGCGGCGTTCGCAGAAGCGTCGGACTGTTTTCCCGCTCCCACTCCAGCAGCAAGGTCCGCCTTCTCCTTCCGGCATTCGCGTGCCCAACGGCCTGGCTTCTTGCAGTAGTGGCAGTTCCCCTTCTTCTTCCCTCCTCCACCATTGCCCCTGGTTGGTGCAGCACCACCCCCATGACCAGAGTTGGTGATGAGAGCGACGTCCAGTCCGCTTCCGCCCTCTTCTCCCTTGCGCCGCTCCTCCTCAAACAGCGGGCTCTCCTCCACATCATTGAGGGAGAGCTTGTCACCATGCTGGTCCAGGGCAAAAATGAGAGGAGTATAGCTGCTAGGAAGACCAGAGAGGATGGTTAGCATGAGCACACGTTCCTTGACAGGGTCCTCAATCGCAACAAGCTGGTCAGAGAGAGACTTCACCATGTTGATGTAGTCAATCATGGATCTGGATTCATCCATCTTCACAGTGTGAAAGCGCTGAGGCAGCTGCATGTTCATGAGGATTGACTTGGAAGCATAAGTGGACTCAAGCTTTTTCCAAACCTCCTTTGGCGTGAGGATGCCACGGACGAGGAGTTGCTGCCGTTCGGTGAGGTGGAGGTAGATGGTTGCGAGGGCGCGGTCATGCTTCTCGCGGTAGGTACGGGCCTCGACAGGGGATAGGGAGCTTTCTTTTGGTTCCTTCTCCTTCTCATCCACCTGGTTCTAGAGACCCTTCTCCATCAGCACCATCTTAATGTTGTTGCTCCAGTTTAAAAAGTTCTTGCCTTGGAATTTGGTGATGTTGACGCCGGCCACCACGGAAGCGGATGTCGCCATGGTAGTGCAACGTTCAGCCCACAAACGGCTCTCTCACACAACAGGGTGCAAGGAATGCCTCAAGCATGAGACAAAGCCTTGTTCTAGCTCTGATACCACTGATGGAAACTTGGCAGCCCTCAAGGAGGTGATCAGGCTCACTAAGAGCCGCCTAGGCAGGACCAACTGTTTGTGAGAGGGAGTTGCAGGTTGCAATGACAAATTACGGAAGTGAATTCAGGTCTGCAGGGAATGCACATGTCTGAATTGACTCTCGAGGAAGAAATTAAATTAGCACAGCTTTCTAACAATCCTAAGTACGCCTCATTTGGCACATGGAGCTGGAAGAACCACTGTGTCAAAGTTCACCTCCTAGCACACTCCTAGCCTAGCGGGATGAGCGGCAGTCACACTCTCACACAAGAGAATTACCATGCCTGCCATGTGCACAACCAATGATCTTGGTGGGGACCTTCCTTGAAGCTCCCTGAAGGTCCTCCTGCTGCCTTTCTACCCTGAAGGCCGCTCCAAACCTCCTTGGCCAATAATTGTGGCCGTCATTGGTGCTGGTAGTGCAGGAGCCATCACTTGAACCGGACCCATCGCCACCAAACCTTGAAAAATCCATATCTCCCTCAAACGGACTCCGAATCGAGTTCCGTAAAGTGCTACAGAACCAGAAAATCATCCTCTATTCACCTTTGTGACCTGATTATTTTTATCGAGCAACCCACTTTGGTCACTTTTTTTGGCACCCCATATCCAACATTTGGATCAATACTTGATTTGCTATATCCAACTGTGAGGATTCTCCTCTCTCTAGCGGCTCCTTGGCGCCTATGAATGCTGCAGTTCTTGTATGCAGAGGCACAATGTTTCAACACCCGGATGAGGCCAGCAGCAAAGGGGGTGCCAGAGAACTTGGGAAAAGTGGAGTGATCAACTCTTGTGAAGCAATGGGTGGAGCTGTAACAGGGATTTTCTGTGAGTTCCTATCTGTGGATACTTACTTTGTGTCCAGCCGGGAGATAGGTAAGGCGTCGTTCTTTGGCTTCATTGTACTAATATAGTCCTACAACAAGAGTTGTGGCGGTGGTTGAAGACCAGAAAGATGATGAAACTGCAGATTTGGTGCCTCATTTATCCACCTCATGTCAGTAGGCACGGATTTGATGACAAAGGCAGCTTACGGTTTTCACAGTAGAGAGGGATCCGACAATGGAGATTCTGTCCTATCACTCACGCCTAATATGAACACCAAGTAGAGGATGTGGTTCTAGAGGGTCTTCCTGTTGATATTGTAACAATTGTCATGAATGATGTCATCTCCTTGGATGTTGCACTGAACTTCGGACTCTATAAATGAATTGCTTTTCTTTTGTTTTTGAAAGGCCTATCTTGTTGGAAAATTCTCAAGCTCCATAGAACTTGATGAGCAGTGTTGTCGGCCTTCACGAGCTCAGGTGGAGTGTTCAACGCCCTTACCAGGACACGAAAGGATGAGCTCATAGCAGCTACCTTTCACAATCCCCTCATATACTTCCAAACACAACCCAATCTGTCTCGACATTAAGTGCATTGGAGAAAATACTTGAGTCGATTCTTGTTCACTTGGCACCATCGGCCCGACTGAATCAACGTGGCAGACCCTTTGAGCCGGACCCCTGTTTGTGTGGCAATCATGGTGGGAAGCAAGAACTCGTCGGAGCGTAACTTTGCCACTGTGGCAAAGGCAACAACTAAACATGTAAACCCACTCCGTCCAGCCCCAATACCACTAATGGGAGTACACCCTTTCAAGAGCTGGATTGGTATGGGCTACACCAATCGATCCATGGTTTCAAGATTCACAAAACATTGAGCAACATGGCATCATTGAAGTAGAAGGCCTCTGCAAGCATGGTGATCAATTTGTGGTTCTTCAAATGGACAGACTATGTGAGTCGGTGTTGTTTGAGTTTCATAACCCTCCAACAGCCGGACACATGAGTCCAAAAAAAGCTACGCGCTTGCCGAGCTTTAATGGTGTTCCAGAAGGAGTAATGACGTATGGAGATACTGTGCGGTTTGTGACCTTTGCCTCCAAAACAAAGCAAACAACAAGGCACTAGGGGGGTTACTCCAGCCCCTAGAGCTACCAAACGCTCCATGGGAGTCTATGGCCATGGATTTCATGACCAATCTTCCAGAAACAACAAAGGATCATGATGCCATCTTAGTGGTGATCGACCAAGGGGTCTTCATTTGTGTTCATGGCTTTGTTTTGTGCAAGTTCTGAGTCTAGGCTTGAGCTTTCTGGTCGCCTCACGTTATGTTTGTAGGAGTTGGACAGAGTTGTGACAGTCACATTTTGCAAACGGGATAACACAATTTTGCATTATTTCTCGGACATCATAAGGTGTAGAGCTAGTCGGAGCTTCCTAATGCACCAAACTCTACATGGTGCACTTCATGCCCACATTGCCATAGGTCACTGCAGAGGAAACAGCATGCCTCTTCTATGATGGCATCGTGAAGTACAATGGTATCCCATTGAACATCGTCTAACACCGTGACCCTTGATTTGCAAGCAGCTTTTGGCAGGCACTCAATGAGCGACAAGGGACATGACGGGAGATGTCAACTGCTTTCTAGCCGCAAATTGACGGCCGGGCAAAGGGCATGAATATCACATTAGAACAAATGCTACGCATGAACATTGACGCAACGATGGAGGATTGGGATGACTTTCTTCCTCTTACAGAGTTTGCTTTCAACATCTCAGCAAAAGAGTCAACAGGCTAGACTCCCTTCTTCGTAAACCATGGTCGGCATCTGGTGGTACCCGCATCTGTGGTGAAGTACAGGGGCAGCAGTGATCAGGTGCCCTCCGCACAGACCTTTGTTGAAAGAATGGACGTGTTTTGATACGATGCAAAATACAACCAAGACGCTGCTCGACAATGACAAAAGGCCTTTGCCAACAAAAACTGACTCAACATCAAGTTCTCTGTCGCCGAGTTAGTGCTTTCGAGCATGAAGAACATAAAGCTTAAGACACGAGGTGCACGTCACATGTTACCAAAGTGGCTTGGACCATTCGTGATCACCCATGTAGTTGCACAAGTGGTGTACCGGTTGGACCTACCAATGCGCATTCATGTCTTCCATGTGAGTCTACTTGCACCAGATAATGCAGATGGGTCTGTTCAGCTGCCCTCGCCTGTTGTCTTCGCCGTGGAAGGCCAAGGCGAGGTCTACTACATCCTCTAGCACCATGAGCGTGTACTTCATGCTTGAGTGGTCAAGGATTACCTTGTGTATTGGGCCGGTTTTCGACCTGAACACAACTCGTGGGAACCAAAATGTTCGATGCCGAAGGCGGCTGTACCTGAGTACTGGGAGGTGTTCGATATGGGGTGCCAGAAAGTGACCAAAGTGGGTTGCGCGATAAAAATCATCGGGTCACAACAGTGAATAGAGGATGATTTTTTGGTTCTGTAGCACTTTACAGAACTTGATTCGGAGTACGTTTGAGGGAGATACAGATTTTCAAGGTTTGGTGGCAATGAGTCCGGTTCAAGTGACGGTTCCTGCACTACCAGCACCAATGACGGCCACAATTATTGGATAGGGAGGTTTGGATCGGCCTTCAAGGTAGAAAGGTGGTAGGAGGACCTTGCCGGAGCTTCAAGGAAGGTCCTCACCAAGATTATTGGTTGTGCACATGGCAGGGAAGGTAATTCTTGTGTGTGAGAGTGTGACTGCCGCTCATCTCGATATGCTAGGAGTGTGCTAGGAGGTGAACTTTAAGAGAGTGGTTCTTCCGGCTACATGTGCCAAATGAGGCATTCTTAGGCTTGTAAGAAATTCGTTCTAACTTGTTTTCTCATCCATGAGTCAAAAAAGCCTTTTGCGCTCTTTACACAACTTCACATGCTTCCGTAGTTTTGTCTCTAGAGCCTACAACTTGTGTCTCACATATAATTGGCCCTGCTTAGCGGCTCTTGGTGAGCTTGATCACCTCCTCGAGGACTGCCTTTGATTTCATCAGTGGTATCAAGGCTATAACAAGGCTATGCCTCATCCTTGAGGCACTCCTTGCACCTTGTTGTGTGAGAAAGTTGTTTGGGGCCTGAACGTTACACTGCCATGGCAACATCCGCTTCTGTGGTGGCCGGCGTCAACGTCGCCAAGTTCGAAGGCAAGAACTTCTTCCACTGGAGCAACACCATGAAGAACGTACTGATGGAGAAGGGCCTCTGGAGCCATGTGCGCGAGGAGGAACCAGCTCAGTCCTCTCTCTCACCTGGTGAGGCCTGTACCCACCGCGAAAAGCGTGACCGCACCCTCGTAACCATCTACCTCTACCTTGCCGAACAGTAGCAACTCCTCGTCCGTGGGATCCTCACGCCTTAGGAAATTTGGGAGAAGCTTGAGTCCACTTATGCATCCAGTTCAATCCTCACGAGCATGGAGTTGCGTTGTCGCTTTCACACTGTGAAGATAGATGAGTCCGGATCCATGATTGATTACATCAACATGGTGAAGTCTCTTGCCGACCAGCTTTCTGCAATTGAGGACCCTCTCAAGGAACGTGTGCTCATGCTAACCATCCTTTTTGGCCTTCCTAGCAGCTACACTCCTCTCATTCTTGCCCTGGACGAGCGTGGCGACAAGCTCTTCCTCAAAGATGTTGAGGAGAGCCTGTTGTTTGAGGAGGAGCAGCGTAAGTGAGAGGACAGTGGAAGCGGATTGGAAGTTGCTACCATCACCAACTCTGGTTGTGGGGGCGGTGCTGCACCAACCAAGAGCAACGGCGGAGGAGGGACGAAGGGGAACTGTCACTACTACAAAAAGCCGGGGCATTGGGCGCGTGAATGCCGGAAGGAGAAGGTGGACCTTGCGGCTGGAGTGGGAGCAGGAAATCAGTCCGACGCTTCCGCAAACGTAGCAGATTGGGAGAGTGGATTTGTGACAACCACCCAGGTCCTGCATGTCTCCGACAAGACAACACCTCCTTATTCTGGATCATCGACTCAGGAGCCACGCAACACATGACATGTTACCTGGAGTGGTTTGTTGTCTACATTGTCATTGAGCCTCGTCGGGTGTACATGGGGGACAACCATGTGCAAATGCCGGGTTGGGAGGGTGAGATTGTGTTTTGTGCTTTCGTTGAGGGCAATCATGTGGAACGTTGTGTAAGGAGGGGTGCTCCATGTTCCGAGGCTGACAGCTAACCTCCTCTCTATCTCATCTCTCATCTTTGAAGGCATGCAGGTTCACTTTGAGAATGGTGGCTACACCATCCCTGCACGTACAGGTCGTGTGCTTGCAAAAGCGGAGAAGGAGGACGGACTCTACTGTTTCTATGTGTCATTGGAGAAGGAAGCCGACTCACTGTTGGCGAGGAGAGAGGGAAAATACGACATCAGCTTGTGGCTGCGCCGGCTTGGTCACCTTGGCTTTGGCGCCATCATCTACATGCGGCAGATGGTTTGTGGCCTTGAGCTTCAGGGGGTGAAGCAGCCAGGTGCATGGGCCTGTGAGAGTTTCATTGAAGGGAAGCAGGCCCGTGCTCCATTCTTCGGGGAAGGGAAGGGGGCGGCTGAGCTTCTCTAACTTGTTCACTCTGATTTGTGCGAACCCATGCCATCTCAGTCCTTGTCCGGCAAGTTGTACTTTGTCACATTCGTTGATAACAAGTCGAGGAAGACGTGGGTGTCCTTCGTGGATGGAAGGGATGAGTGTTTTGATGCTTTTAAGGTCTGGATTGCTACTGCACATAATGAGAGTGGCAAGCGGTTGAAGGTGTTTTGAACCGATGGTGGAGAAGAGTACCTCTCCAATGACTTCTAAAACTTCCTCAAGCGTCGCGGGATCAGGCACGAGGTCACCCCACCTAGAACACCGTAGCTGAATGGGTTGGCTGAACGCGCGAACCTCACCCTCATGGAGCATGTTTGCAGCATGCTTCAAGACGCAGAGCTCCTGCCAACCTTTTGGGTGGAAGCGATCAACACCGCTGCATACGTAAAAAAACCGAAGTCCCACGCGCGCTGTGCCATTGATGACACCTGAGGAGGTGTGGACGGGGCGCAAGCCAGCAGTGATGCACCTGAAAGTATTCGGGTGTGGCGCATTTGTGAACGTGCCTATCGGTAATCGCAACAAGCTGGATGCAAAGTCGGTGAAGTCGGCCTTCCTCGACTACTACACCATGGGATACCGCCTCTACAACCTTATTGCTCGCAAGATCATCGGCAACCATGACGTGGTCATTCAAGAGGACGGGAAGGGCCGAACTTGGAGCCCAATGTATGGAGTTCCACTTGCTCCCGCACTCATACGAGAAGAGGGAGAAGAGCCAGTAGCAGAAGAGGGCAGTGCGGAAGATGGCGGTGATAGCAGCAATGGCAAGGAGGTGGAGGGAGCTAAGAAGGAGAAAGCAACAAAATGTTATGAGGAGGAGTAGCAAAGCAACGCACGGAAGCTGCCATAGAGGTCTGGACACAACAACCATGGTGCACTTGGTCCTGTGGAGCCGTTGAGGAGATCAAAGCGCCTCGCAAGACAACAAAGGCCGCTGGAGGAGCTGGTGAACCTATGCACCGTTTCACCACCAACGGAGTCATATGACCTTGAGCTTCTCTTCCTCACAGTCACCGATGACCCAGCCACATTCGCTGAAGCCATGCGCAGCGCCAAGGAGGCAGATTGGTGTGCCACAGCAGAAAAGGAGGATGGTGCGCTCATGAAGAACGGCACCTGGACCCTCGAGGAAGCTCCACGTGGCAGCCGGGTGATCGGGTGTCGATGGATTTTGAGGTGCAATCATGGTGCGGATGGTAAGGTGCTCAAATATAAAGCACGGTTGGTTGCAAAGGGATATGGGCAGGCTGAGGGTGTTGATTACAATGAGACATTTGCACCTGTTACAAAGTTCCCATCCATCCAAGCAATCCTTGCTCTTGCTGTTGCTATGGACAGGGAGGTGCACCAAATGGATGTGACGTGTGCATTTCTGAATGGTGACCTTGAGGAGGAGGTGAACATGGAGCAGCTAGAGGGGTATGTGGTGGAGGGAAAGGAGGATTTGGTGTGTAAGCTTGTGAAGGCGTTTTACAGCCTGAAGCAAGCACCGCGAGCATGGTACCACAAGATGGATTAGCAACTGGCTGGGCTTGGTTTTGTGCGCAGTGAAGCCGGCCATGCACTTTATGGGCGTGTGCAAGAGGCAAGCCAGGTCATCATCTTGGTCTATGTTGATGATCTGCTCATTGCATCTGACTCCACATCTCTTTTGGACAATGTGAAGCAGCCCCTTGCTGCCAGGTTTGACATGAAAGACATGGGAGAGCTGAGCTATTCCCTTGGCCTTAAGGTCAAACGCGACCGGCAGCAGCTGAATTTGGAGTTGCGCAGAGCACGTACGTGAGTGACATTGTCAAGCGCTTCAACATGGCAGGAGCCCGCAAGGCCGCAACACCTCTGGAAGTGGGAGTGAAGCTGAGCATGATGTAGACACGTCGCGGCATGCAAGAGAGCAGCCGCATGGAAATAGTGCCGTACCAAGCAGCAGTTGAGAGCCTCATGTATGCAGCAGTCGGCACACGCCTTGACATCTGCCAAGCAGTGGGAGTGCCCAGCATGTTTTGCGCGAATCCGGGTGTGCCGCATTAAAAGGCGGTCAAGCGCGTTCTGCACTACCTTGACATCAACAGCAGCCTTTTTCTCACCTTCATCGACAACAACCCCATCCTCATTGGCTACGGCAATGCAGAATGGGGAGGTGACCTGGACACAAGGAGGCTGACGAGTGGGTTCGTGATTGTAGTCGGGGGAGGAGCAATCAGTTGGAGGAGCAAGAAGCAAGAGTGTGTCGCCCTGTCCTCCATCAAAGCTGAGTACATCGCCTTGACTGAAGCAGCAAAAAGAAGCCGTGTGGCTGCAGGAGCTGCTAGCCAGCCTTTGACAGCAGCAGACCACAACAACTACAATCTACTATGACAACATGAGTGCCATTGCTCTGACAAAGAAGGCAGAGTTTCACGCCCGCACCAAGCACATTGACCTGTGATATCACTTCATCCTCGAACTCGTGGCGAAGCAGGTCGTGTAGATCAAGTTTTACCCTTCAACCATGATGCTGGCAGACTTCCTGACCAAGCCGCTGGCATCGCACCGCTTTTAGGAGCTGAGGGGACAGTGTGGAGTTGTGTGAGTTTCATTTTTGTAAAGTGGGAGAATGTTGGACATGGGGTGCCAAAGAGTGACCATAGTGGGTTGCTTAACAAAAATCATCGGGTCATAAAAGTGAATAGAGGAAGTTTTGCTAGATCTGTAGCACTTTTCAGAACTCGATTCAGAGTTCGTTTGAGGGAGATATGGATTGTCAAGGTTTGGTGGCAATGGGTCCGGGTCAAGTGATGGCTCCTGCACTACGAGCACGAATGATGGCCACAATTATTGGCGAGGAGGTTTGGAGCGGCCTTCACGGTAGAAAGGCGGCAGGAGGACCTTCAAGGAGCTTCAAGGAAGGTCCCCACCAAGATTATTGGTTGTGCACATGGTAGGGATGGTAATTCTCTTATGTGAGAGTAACTGCCGCTCATCCCACTAGGCTAGGAGTGAGCTAGGAGGTCAACTTTGACAACTTTGCTAAGTGGTTCTTCCAGCTCTATGTGCCAAATGAGGCGTATTAGGCTCGTTAGAAAGTTGTGCCAATGTACTTTGTCATCCACAAGTCAAACAAGCCATTCACGTTCCCTACACAACTTGACACGCTTTCGATTTTTGTCTTTGCAGCCTACAACTTGTGTCTTACATACAATTGGTCCTGCCTAGCGGCTCTTGGTGAGCTTGATCACGTCCCTGAGGGCTGCCTGTGATTGCATCAAGAGGAGCTAGCTGCCTTTTCAAAATGGTGTGCCCTTGGGGGCAACACCCTGGCACACACCCCTTGAAGAGGATCTAGCACCACACCCTTGCTACGATACGGTGTGCTACGGGGACGCCTTGACAAGTCGCAAGGATGTTCTATGTAAAAGGGGGAGGTAGCAAGGCTATGACTATGTTACGGCTGACAATTTGTGCATTAAGACGTTGTTGTGAAGCCAATTCTTCTTTTTGAAAATGGAAGTCAACAAACATATTTTTTTTCTGCTTATCTGTTGGATTTTTCCTTCCAATTGTGCAGGTCACTAGTCTCTCCAAGCAACACAACAAATCAGGCCGGTTTGGTTCTGAAGGGGAAGGAATGTATAAGTGAAATGTTTTATGTTTTGAAAACATTTCGTGAAAAACGTTTGACCATGCTTGTTGGCACGGTCCATTGTAAGGTCCACGTGGAGGTTGGAAAAAGACAACCAACCATTAGGGGCCCCTTTCCATCACCTCCAACGAGACAAGGAAAATGTAACTTATGCCCCCATATTATGTTTTGCTTACTCGGAACTGTGCCAAAACCGTGTCATATTAGGTGAGAGGGTTTTTCTGTACCCTTCGTCCATCGGCGCATTCTTGTTCATTTAACAAAACATACTCGAACGGGCTCTCGATGAAAGGAGAGAGAGAGCAAAAAATGAAGTGGGGATTACAACGGACAGAATTGTGAAGTAATCATAACTGTAAACACGGAAGTATTGCATAGCTTTGAAACATCGGTTCTGCTCTATTGTAATGCGACTCGGGTATGACCCGCAAGAAGAGGGGACTCGGTGACGTTTGAGGCCATTCCTTGACCCACTCGCGACTGAGTCACTGAAAGCTTCCGGAATTTGACGCTACCTACTCGGTACATGCCCACCGATGACCCCTTTGTTTTTTTTAACATGCAAATGCCTATAGTTTGATGTAAGTTTTCATGTTTGGTGTAGGCTCTTACCACGCCAAACATACATAACGTTCAATCAAACTTGGGGATTTGCATGCCAAAAACAAAGAAGTAAAGGGTTCATCGCCCCTAGACGTTTCTTACATCGGATGGATATCCCCATGCACTTGTTTTTTCTTTGTCTGGTGAGGCATGCATCAAGCAAGCATGATTTTAGAGTGGGTCTTTCAGTACTTTTTCTATCAGTGCTGGGCAAATGAGAGTCACACTTTGTGTTTTATGGATATCTGAGCTAGATGGCTCTTTCTTCAAGACCACAATCGGAGAACAACAAACTCTGTGAAGACAAGGATGCTAACATCTTTGGCGTAGAATGTGAAAAGTTAACATCCAAAAAAGTAACATAAATTTCTTGTGTACGATACCAGTTACAAGGCAATGCAACTAAATGTTCACAATGCCCATTCTTTTATGAAAAAAATGTGCATGACAAAAAACCATCTAAAATCTTTTGCATCTTGTTCGTAAGACGAGACACACGTGCGTACACACACGCACATATGCACATAAGACATATTACAAACGATGTCTGGAAGACAAAAATCTGCATCACTTTAAGCATGGCTTTTAGTGTGACCTTTTGTACGTTACTCAGTGGTTGGGCTGAGAGAGATGCACTCTCCCTGTCAAGAACTGTGAGATGATCATTAAGCTATTCCTTTGGTGACATTGCATGCTTTGACCACCAAAGAAGAACCATCAACCCATCCAAGTCAAAGCTGTCAACATTCATGCAAAATCACGTCACACACATGACATTTGTCAAAGCTATTCCACAGAAAAAACAATGAACAAGAATGAATGTGTACTCCCTTCCCTACTCCTTGCACCCAAAGTTGATATGCTGTCGATGCTTTTGTCATGTTTTGAGGGGATAGGAGAGCATGCTTTACAGAAGTGACAAGTATTAAGTTGCGTCACCAACGTTGGGGACTATGTATGTCCAATTGAAGTGGGAATGGACACATTGACTCATCCTGATGTGCAACAATGGCACCACACATCATCAATCAAAGTTAACAGCAGTTTATGGATTCTACGTGAAAGCAAATTCTCAAAACTTACTGATGCCCCTTTGTATGACTGCCTTCTTGATTGGCGGTGGTTGCCTTGTTGAGGTGGGCTTGGGGACACACAAGGTCTTAGAAATGTACAGAAGGTGCCGGTTGCAGCGCAGGCCGTAGTTCCAGTCAGCCATGCTCTTGAGAGAGGTAAAGAAGCGCGCAAGCAGATTCATGCACGTGTCACCAGCCACAATTTGCCTGGCTGTGCTACCGGCCTTGCACATGCCCTGTGATGTTAGAGCGCTTATGCACACCTGTGCAGAGAAGCAACAGAACAAGACAACAGTGACACGAGCATGCCAAAATCGGCAATGTTTCTCAAAAGGATGGGAAGAAAAAGAAGGAGCCCCATTGCTAACCAATTAGGTCTCGATCAAAGTCCCCCCCTCCCCCCCCCCCTTTCCTCCTCCTGTCTCCCTCTGTCTACCGCAGAGGTTGTCATACTGAAGCGGACGAATCCACACTGTTCCACATGGAATGTGTGGAAGACTCGTGGAAATTGCCAGGGCTAAAACAATGGAAACCAGTCACCCTCGAAGTGGACAGAAATGGGGAGGTGAACTGGATTTCAGAANCTGTCTACCGCAGAGGTCATACTGAAGCGGACGAATCCACGCTGTTCCACATGGAATGTGTGGAAGACTTGTGGAAATTGCCAGGGCTAAAACAATGGAAACCAGTCACCCTCGAAGTGGACAGAAATGGGGAGGTGAACTGGATTTCAGAATTAGGAGCCAGGAAGAATGAAAGGAAGGTGGGGAAGAACAGAAAAGAGGGAGGAGGGGAAGTGAAGGAGGGTGATTGTGACGACCATACATGCCTCCCACCATCTCAGGTGCACTTCTCTTCCCTCCAATGATGTTCTAAAGACGAAATGGGGTAGCTCTACTAGTCCAACCATGGAGTTGGCTTGCAAGAACGGACCAGGCTCTTGGCCACAGTGGTCATAAAACACAGTCTGCCACCCCCCGCCCCAAAATGCGTAGAGCTGTGTGCATGGTTTGCTGTGATTCTTCAGCTAGCCAGTTTTGAGTGAAAACCAACGCCAAGCTCTGGAAACAGCCAGCTCGCATGTGGACAGTGGTCAGGATTGGAGCTTGCCTGCTGGTTTGAGTAGACATCGCCAACAGTAGAGGACGGTGTGCCTTGGAGGCGATCACAGTTGATGCCTGGGTTCAGGGCATAGAAGCGGAACACGTCTATGCCGTAATGCAATCGAATGGATGTGCACGTGTCGTCATTCTTGATGGTGTAGTAGGCAGTGCAGCTGGGAAGTACCACGGGTGGGGTCCCCTTTTGCACACAGATCTGCTCACAAGCAAAGGCAGGAGTGCATGCGGGATGTCTGGCATGCATGTAGTGAAGTGGAATGGATAGACGGTCGGAACTAACGGGTCACCTACCCCCACAATATGAGATTTGAGCCACACTGGGATACCAGTCTTTAAGTGATGATGTGTTCTTGTGAAGGCTGCGAAAACAGTCATCAACGACAGCCAGTCAGTCATGTTGACGCAAACGACTCTGGACTCCAGTGGGTCCAGGGGTATGTCTATGTTTTCACGCCACCACTGGGCCCATGAGGGCTAGCAACAATCCCATTGAACAGAGGCCCTGAACCAGCACCCTGTCATTAACTCNGGGGATGTGTTTGAGAGCAGTTGCAAAAGTTGCTTCGTACAGAACATTTGCAGCCACGGCCGACAAGTGCCTTTTGAAGTGCAGGACAGCAACCATGTGCCGGCCATGCTGAACATGTACGACATAGTTCCGGAGAACTCACGCATGCACACTCCCCCCCAATGCAGAGTCGCAATTATGCACGAACATGCAAACATCACATCGTGGTCATACGCAAACATGCACACCATGGCTAATGATCCCCTTTTGCAGTGCAGGACAGAAAAAGGTGGGCAAGAGCCGGTTAGCACTTGTGCTGCTGTCTCTGACAAAATCAGTAAGGTAGAGGCTAGATTGGGTGAAGTCTTGGTGAATTGGAAGGCCAGCAGGTACCATGTGCAAAGCAGAAAACGTGGCCGGCATAATGTGCTCGTCAGGAAATGTGGCTCGCAAATCCTACGCGCAAGTCTTACTGCTTCCTATTCCCACTCCATACAACGAGGGCAGCCACGTCCAACGCACCTGCATTCCAGGCTGAGGGAGTGGCCCGTCTCGGCAATTGAGCCATGGGTTCATGATCTCCAGATTCTTAGAGCTTGGGAGCATGAACCGATCTGATACCACGCTGCAGTTGTCATCCTAAAAGTATGTTTTGTTACAGAAACACAAGACACGCCACCACATATTAGCACATCGGTGCAGTACATCAAGTCAGAGAAGCTACCCATGTATAATCAATCACCTCACCCTAAAAAATGTGTAGCAAAAAATGTATTGGGAAGTGAACAGAAAAGTGAACATAGACCGTTCACCAAAACTTCTCTATTTCATAAAAATAACTTTATCATTTTCATGTTCGACGAGGAATCTATATGTGGGCTGTACTCATGTGCATTCATGTTTATGATTACTGAGAAATCCACGAATACAGGAATACACTTATTGATACTCTGATCCTGGAGTGTATGAATTTGGGTCGATTAAGTATACCTCAACTCTCAGGACTTTTCACACGTCTCAGAGAATTCTCTGCTGCCTCTCTGTCCACAACTATATCTCTTCTATTTTCCAGTTTCTGGTTTCTCTTCTACCTCTTCTGTCTCTCTTCCCGTTTCTCAAGACAGTGTCAGTGCGCCCACTATCCTATTGCGCTTTCTCTAAGGAATTCATTCGCAAAAAGATCTCAAAAACATGCAAGTAGAACATGCAGGCTATGGAAATCCTAA
>SZWC01000039.1:686050-697335 GCA_023375785.1 Penium margaritaceum | reverse complement strand
AAGGCGCCACATAACTTGCAGTACAACAGGTTCTCATAGTCTGCCTGTTTCAGCGGACAGGACCCTCCGTTGTCGGGACACACGAGTGGATAGAAAGTCCTGCTCAACATGACAAACTTGTAACGTGATCATGATTCCAAGAACAGTTTTGCACTGACTTTGACCTTATGAATTTGTTGTTGACATAGAACATGTCCTGGTGTAGCCATAAACTTGCAACATTGCTTAGCATGGCCTGGTATGGACAGTTATCTGTGTCAAAGATTATGGTATGGCATGGTATGCAGTGGCATGGCACGGTGTCCTCTTTTTTGACATTGGAAGATTTAGAAAGGTGAGCCCTTACTGCACCTCTAAGGAATTCACTGGCAGAAACAACATGCAAACATGCGGTTCCATGCCTCTCTGCCATATGAAACTCCAAAAAAAAGCATAGAAAACTACACACACCAAAACACGCACACACACACACACACACACACTCTCTCTCTCTCTCTCTCTCTCTCTCTACAACGGCACATCAATGTCCACAACGAGCATCGATTTAGTCCATCTGAAGCACATCGATTCTCACGTAGTGCAAACTAGTCAGACCTGGCAGATTTGATGCTATGAACAAAAAGCATGACTGTTTGAAAGCAAAATGTTAGCCAATTTTTCAAACTAACATCATTCTGGGCATTCAAGCCCATTTCATGACATTATTTCCCACCACTGTGGCATCACTAGCATCACCAAAACATTCAGCCACTTAACCTTCGTAATGAAGCCACAGACAGAAACACTGTATTAGGTATTACCACAACTAAGGGGGTGAATGAAACCAGTTCATAAGAATTCCAAAGTGTGAGAATTTGCAATCCCTGGACAGTTGCAAAAGCCCAATATATGACAGTTAGTAGAGATGGGCTGTTGAAATCAATGTGAAGTTACAGCCATGGAAAACAGAGACATTGGTGACTGGCCTACTTCTTAGCACGCCCATGCCTCGCTAGGTTTTTTTTTTTTTACCATGTTTTCATTTGATTTTTTTTTCTCTTCAATCCTTTCATCATTAGATGGACAGCGGGTAGAGGGGTGGGAGGACAGGTGCCATCCCGAGCACCAAGGGCGGAAGAGTAGTAGCCGCCCACTACACGCTGACTTTCTTTTTCCAGCCATGGTATTAGAAGAAGGGACCTCTCCTCCTAGAGGAATTGGAAAGTAGAGTTGTATCCACTGTGCCAGGCAGCTTTTCAGCTGTAGCAGCGAAAGTTGGGCGCTTGAAGACGATCAGATACCGTCCTAGTGTCAACCAGAAATGATGCCAACTAGGGATTGGCAGATGTTGCGTTGATGACTCCGCCAGGACCTTGTAAGAAATGAATTTTTTTGGGTTCTGAGGGGAGTATGGTCGTCAGACTGAAACTTGAAGGAATTGACGGAAGGGCATCACCAGGTGTGGAGCCTGCGGCTTAATTTGACTCAACACGGGGAGACTTACTAGGTCCAGACATAGTAAGAATTGACAGATTGAGAGCTCTTTCTTGATTCTATGGGTGGTCGTGCATGGCCGTTCTTAGTTGGTTGAGTAAATTGTCTGGTGAATTCCGTTAACAAACGAGACCTCAGCCTCCTAAGAAGTTACCTGAATATTTGTGTTTGCGGCCAACTTCTTAGAGGGACTATTGCCGTTAAGTCGGGCAGAAGTTTGAGGCAATAACAGGCAACACTAAAAAAAAAAATACTAGTAAGAAGAAAAAAATAAAAAATAACAGGTCTGTGATGCCCTTAGATGTTATGGGCCGTACGCGTGCTACACTGATGAATTCAACGAGCTCATTCCTGGATCAAAAGGTTTAGGAAACCTCTTAAATTTCATTGCGATGGGGATAGATTATTGCAATTATTGCTCTTCAACAAGGAATCAGCGCGAGTAAGCGCAAGTCATCAGCTCGCGTTGATTACGTCCCTGCCTTTTGTACACACTGCCCATCGCTACAACTGATTGAATGATCCAGTGAAGTTTTTGGATTGCGGCTACGTGTGAGAAGTTGCTGAGTCAAGTGAGAGATCATCCCCAAAGTGCTCAGGGTACATCCTTTGTGAAGCAGCGTACAGGGGGCAGGCCATGTTTTGGTTCCAGAGGGAATTCAGACGTCCAAGCACAAACTGAACATGAGACTTGGCAACCTTTGATGGCTTCCTGCCCTTCTTCTCAGCCAGAAATTCAGCTCTTCTGCACAGTCAAGCAAGCCCTCATAAATCTCACCTGCTAAGCCACCTTTCCTGTCAGCTACCCGCAAGACCTTCACCAAAGGCTCCAACAGGTCCCAGAGGTGGTGTACCTGTACCCAAAGGACCCTGCGGCGGATGAG
This sequence comes from Penium margaritaceum, assembly GCA_023375785.1. Classification (NCBI taxonomy): domain Eukaryota; kingdom Viridiplantae; phylum Streptophyta; class Zygnematophyceae; order Desmidiales; family Peniaceae; genus Penium; species Penium margaritaceum. The sequence goes on along the minus strand of SZWC01000039.1, from coordinate 694,978 downwards.
ATGATGCACCTCTTTCTTCCTTGCTTTGAATCCTGCATCCCGCCTTACTCCCATCCGTTTTGACAGGTTCGTGTCAACCGCGGTCTCCAAATTTTCTTTCTGGTCCAGCAGGCGGTCAACCATGTCAAATGTCAGGGCAAATCTGGTTTCGCACTGTGCCCAAAACATCTTGCTAGCACTCCTCTCGCGAAGCCAAGAGCACGACAGGTCATTTTTCCGTACACAAGACCACCTTTTCACACCTGCTCATGATTGATGCACCTGTCCATTTTGGCAAAGTCCTTCATTATGAGGTCGATGTTGTGCAAGCAGCTACCTTGGAAGAACAGGGAGGGGCATTTGTGGTTCAGGTCCGTGCACACCTTCTTGTTGGTGGAGGTGCTGTGGCAGATGACGGAGACTACCCTCTTCTCCCCTACTATTTCTGTGGCTATTTTGATCACTGCTGTTGTATGGTCTGTGTCACGGCTGAGACCACTGGCATCACGGGTGTAGAGGTCCACAAATCCTTGTGCGTTACACGCCATTGAGTTGTAGATGGGACGGACCTGGCAGTCAGACCATTCACCTATGCCCACGGAGCAGCCGTAACTGTCCGAGGCTTACTTTAGGGGAGCACCAAGCTCCCCTAAACAAGGAATTGAGCACCAATTTGAGCTCTTTGTCCAGCTTTGGCAGCAGGTTTTTGACAATCGTTGTGCGGCTTGGAAGCCGGAAGTCAGAGAATGTCTTTCTGCCATTTTCAACCACGACGCAGGCTCCCGACAGAATGAGATGGGTGATGTAGTGACAAACATCAGCTTCACGATGATTAGCTGGCACCAATGATTGTGGCCACGCTCCAAATGCTGGTCCATGTTTGATTGGCGGAAGGAAGAAGCTCGCTTGATGTCAAAAAAAGGAACCATACAGCAGCTGCCGTGATGGATTCCCTCTCAGTCTTCTCCCACAGCTTCAGCCAGGCTACTGGTTTGTCATTGGCTCCCCACTCAGGTCCAAGGCCTTTATACAGCTGCGTGCTCTGAGGCTTCCATGCAGTGGAAGGCGATGGGTCACGGTCCAGGCCAAGGACGTCTTGACATGTGGGCGGTGGATATGGGCACTTCCCCACGTTGTTGTTATCACCACTGAAATGGCCGTGGATGTGGTCACATGTGCCTGAGTTGATGGTGCCACAAGCGCCACACCTCCACCCACCTTTCTTTGTTTGTGTTGGGATGGTTTCGTAGCGCTAGTTGAGCTCCTTGGTGAGGTGCTCTCTGCTCCACGCATGTTTCTTTGTTGGATTCCACCTGGATGAGTCAAAGGTTTCGGTCGGGGCAGAAGAGAGGTTGAGTGACTGGATGTTTTTGGCTGCAGAGGAGGCTCCTCATGAGGGCTGAGACGGAGACCGAGAGGGGTACATCGCCATTCTGGTGCGAGGCTAAGTGTTGGACAAGACCGCAGGCAGAAGGGTGACCTGTTATTGCAATTTCGTCCTGAAAGGGACGAAGTTGTGTCCAAGTCAACCCGTAGGACAGTGGTGCACGGGCATGACCCACACAATAAACCACATGCACTCACGTGCAATCACCTGTTACATGCACCTCGTACATATCGACGGCATGGACACATACATGGTTTGCACAACAGAAATGTGTGAATGTGTTTACAACAATAACATTTCAAACCATCCTTTAATACGAGCAAAATACATTTTTTTTTAAGAAAAGGACCAATAGGTATGTGTGAACGACTGACATTTGTCAAAGCAGAAAAAAAAAATGTTTCCAGAGAAAGGGGGAATCTCTCACCCGATGGTTGCAGTGGTGCACATGTCAGTCTTTCCAGCTGGCGTGCCATTCGTGGACTCCGCAGTCACCAAGTGACGAGGTTCCAAATCCATCAATGGGTTCCTCCTCTTTGCTGACTTGTACATTGCATGCATGCATCAATATCTACTGTCATGCTCTACTGTGCTGCAGCACATGATGTGTTATCCATCAAAGTAGGCTGATGAAGGTCATGATGGAAACTCGAGCAGCCCTCAGGGAGGTGATCAGGCTCACTAAGAGCCGCCTAGGCAGGACCAACTGTTTGTGAGAGGGGGTTGCAGGTTGCACAGACAGAAACTACGGAAGCGAATGTAGGTTTGCAGAGGACGCGAATGTCTGAAGTACATTGTCACAGCTTTCTAACAAGCCCTTATCTGCCTCATTTGGCTTAGGGACCACTGAGATACACTCTCTCAAAGTCTACCCTCTAGCACACTCTCCTGGCATAGCGGGATGAGCGGCAGTCACCTTGTCACACAAGAGAATTATGTCTCACACCACTTGGACGACCAACAATCATTGTCTGCACTTCTTTGAATTCTCTTGGAGGTTCTCTAGCAGCCTTTTCTCCTTGAACGCCGCTTTCAGCTGTCCTGGCCAATAATCATGTCGCTTTTTGAGCTGAAAGTGCTCAGGTCGTCACTTGAACCCGACCCGTGATCTCCAAACTTTGGAAATCCATATCTCACTCAAACGGACTCCGAATTAAGCTCCGTAAAGTGTGTTGGAACCTGTGAAACATCTTCTAAGCAACTGTTATGCCAAATGATTTTTATCGAGCAACCTATTTTTGTCGCTTTCTGGCACTCTCATATCCATCATTCTCCCACTTTGCGAGAATAAAAATCACACAAGTCCGCACTGTCCCCTCAGCTGCTGAAAGAGGTGTGCTGCGAGCGGCTTCGTCAAAAAGTCTGCCAGCATCATGCTTGAAGGGCAGAACTTGATCTGCACCACCTGCTTTGCCACGAGCACGCAGATGAAGTGATATTGCAAGTCGATGTGCTTGGTGCGGGCGTGAAACTCGGCGTTCTTCGTCAGAGGAATGACGCTCATGTTGTCCCAGTAGATGGTGGTGGCTGTGGTCTGCTGCTGTCCAAGGCTTGGTAGCAGCTCACGCAGCCACACAGCTTCCTTTGTTTCTTCACTGAGGGCGATGTACTCTGCTTCGGTGGAGGAGAGGGCAACACACTCTTGCTTCTTGCTCCTCTAGCTAATTGCACCTCCCCCGAGCACAAACACGAACCCACTGGTCGACCTCCTTGTGTCCAGGTCACCTCCCCAATCTGCATCACTGTAGCCGATGAGGATGGGGCTGTTGTTTCCGTTGAAGGTGAGGCAAAGGCTGCTACTGCTGTCCAGGTAGCGCAACACCCGCTTAACCGCCTCCCAATGCGGCACGCCTGAATTCGCGCAAAACTTGCTGAGAACAACCACAGCTTGGCTGATGTCGAGGCGCGTGCCGATTGCTGCATACATGAGGCTTCTAATTGCTGCTTGGTACGCCACTGCTTCCATGCGGCTGCTCTCTTGCTTGCCGTGGGGAGTTTGCTTCATGCTCAGCTTTGCTCCCACTTCCAGTGGTGTAGCGACCTTGTGCGCTCCTGCCATGTTGAAGCGCTTAACGATGTCGCTCATGTACATGCTCTGCGACAACTCCAAAGTCTGCTGCTGCCGGTCGCGCTTGACGTGGAGGCCAAGGTAGTAATTGAGCTCTACCATGTCCTTCATGTCGAACCTGGCAGCAAGGGACTGCTTCACATCGTCCAAAAGAGATTTGGAGTCAGATGCAATGAGCAGATCATCAACATAGAGCAAGATGATGATCTGGCTTGTCTCTTGTGTGTGCCCATAGACAGCATGGTCTGCTTCACTGCGCACAAAGCCAAGGCCAGTCAATTGCTCATCTATCTTGTGGTACCATGCTTGCGGGGCTTGTTTCAGGCAGTTGATGGCCTTTACAAGCTTGCACACCAAATCCTCCTTTCCCTCCACCACATACGCCTTCGGCTGCTCCATGTACACATCCTCCTCAAGGTCAGCATTCAGAAATGCACAAGTCACATCCATTTGGTGCACCTCCCAATCCATAGCAGAAGCAAGTGCGAGGATCGCTCGGATGGATGGGAACTTTGCGACGGGTGCAAATGTCTCATTGTAATCCACACCCTTAGTTTGCGCATACCCCTTTGCAACCAGCCGTGCTTTGTACCTAAGCACGTTACCATCCGCACCACGCTTGCGCCTGAAGATCCACCTACATCTGATCTTTCTGCTGCCATGTGGAGCGTCCTCGAGGGTCCAGGTGCCGTTCTTCATGAGCGCACCATACTCCTCGTCTGTTGCACCACGCCAATCTGCCGCCTCGGCGCTACGCATGGCTTCACTGAATGTGGCTGGGTCATCGGTGACTGTGAGGAAAAGAAGCTCGAGATTAGATGACTCTGTTGGTGGTGGAACGGTGGAGAGGTTTACCAGCTCCTCCAACGGCCTTTGTTTGCTTACGAGGCGTTCGGATGGCCTCAGCGGCTCCTCAGTGTCCTTTGCACCTTTGTTGATGCGTGCAGACCGTCATGGCAGTTGCTGTACGTTGTTTTGTTGCTCCTCCTCATCAGATTCGGCTACAGGCTCCTTCTCCTTCTCAGCTCTCTCTTCCTTTGTATCGTTACCGCTGTCATGGCCATCTTCCGCACTGTCCTCTTCTGGTACCGGAACTTCTCCCACTTCAGGTACAAGTGTGGGAGCAAGGGGAACGGCAGTCATAGGGCTCCAAATCCAGCCCTTCACGTCCTCTTGAGAGATGACCTCGCGGCTACGGATGATCTTGCGGGCAGCGAGGTTGTAGAGGCGGTATACCATGGTGTCGTAGTCGAGGAAGGCTGCCTTCACCGACTTTGCGTCTAGCTTGTTGTGGTTGCCAACAGACACGTGCATGAATGTGCCACACCCGAAGACTTTTAGGTGCGTCACTATTGGTTTGCGTACTGTCCATGCCTCCTCCGGTGTCATCAGCGGCATAGGGCGCGTGGGATTCCGGTTTTTCAGGTACACGGCAGTGTTGAAAGCTTCGCTCAAAAGGTTGGCAGGAGCACCGAGTCTTTGAGCATGCTCCGAACACGCTCCATGAGCGCGCGGTTTGCGCGTTCAGCCACGCCGTTCAGCAGGAGAGTTCCAGGTGGTGTGACCTTGTGCCTGATCCCGCGATGCTTGAGAAAGGTGCGAAAGTCATTGGAGAGGTACTCTCCTCCACCGTCGGTGCAAAGCACCTTCAACCGCCTGCCACTCTCATTCTGTGCAGCAGCAATCCACACCTTGACAGCATCAAAGCACTCATCCTTGCCAGCCAAGAACACCCACGTCTTCCTCGACTTGTCTTCAATGAACGGGCAGTGTCACGCCTGTTGAGCTGCCGCGGCCGTGGCCCCTTGGCCCTGTTACGCTGTCTGACCTTTGCTACACTGTGCCGTTGGATGGCGAGGAGAGTCTCCTCCGTCCCTGACGCTTGTTTCCTTGCTTTCCCTCTCGTCTTTCTTGTGCCGTGGGTGGCGGCTTTTGCATGTTTTCATATCCCGTAGATGTGCGGGTCAGGGACGGCACATGCATGTTCCTTCAAACACATAAAGATTTACTTTAAAAAAAAAAAAAGCAAAGTACAATTTGCAGGATAAGGACTATGATCGCATTGGACCGCACAAATCTGAGTGAACGAGTGAGAGAAGCTCAGCCGCCCCCTTCCCTTCCCCCGTGAAAAGAGCGCGGGCTTGCTTCCCTTCAATGCAGCTCTCACAAGCCGATGCACAAGGCTGATTCACCCGCTTGAGCTCCAGGCCGCGGACCATCTGCTGCATGAAGATGATGGCGCCAAAACCGAGGTGATTGAGCCGGCGGTGCCACAGGCGGATGTCCTGTTTTCCCTCTCTTGCGGCTAATGCTGAGTCGGTTTCTTTCTCCGATGCCACGTAGAGGCGGTAAAGACCGTCCATCTTGTTCACTTTTGCAAGTACACGGCTTGCACGAGCAGACATGGTGCAGCCACCATTCTCAAAGCAAACCTGCATGCCTTTGGAGATGAGAGATGAGACAGAGAGCAGGTTAACTGCCAGCCCCGGAACATGGAGCACCCCCTTCACACGACGTTCCACGTGCTTACCCTCAACGGAAGCACAAAACACAATCTCACCCTCCCCAACCGCCACTTGCACATGGTTGTCCTCCATGTACACCTGACAAGGCTTAATGACGGTGTAGAAAAGGAACCACTCCCGGCACACGTCATGTGCCGTGTGGCTCCCGAGTGAATGATCTAGAACAGGGCGGTGTTGTCGGAGACGTGCAGGACCCGTATGGTTGTCATGAATCCACTCTCCCAATCTGCTGCGTTCGGGGAAGCTCCCACTCCAGTTGCAAGGTCCGCCTTCTTCTTCCGGCATTCGCACACCCAATAGCCCCGCTTCTTGCAGTAGTGGCACATCCCCTTCTTCTTCCCTCCTCCGCTGTTGCCCCTGGTTGGTGCACCGCCACCCCCATGACCAGAGTTATTGATGAGAGCGACGTTCAGTCCGCTTCCGCCCTCTCCTCCCTTGCGCTGCTCCTCCTCAAAGAGCAGGCTCTCCTCCACATCATTGAGGGAGAGCTTGTCGCCACGCTGGTCTTGGACAAAAATGAGAGGAGTGTAACTGCTAGGAAGACTTGAAAGGATGGTTAGCATGAGCACACGCTCCTTGACAGGGTCCTCAATCGTAGCAACCTGGTCAGAGAGAGATTTCACCATGTTGATGTAGTCAATCATGGATCCGGACTCATCCATCTTCACAGTGTGAAAGCGACGACGCAGCTGCATACTCATGAGCATTGACTTGGAAGCATGAACAGACTCAAGCTTTTTCCAAACCTCCTTTGGCGTGAGGATGCAACGGACGAAGAGTTGCTGCCGTTCGGCAAGGTGGAGGTAGGTGGTGGCGAGGGCGCGATCACGCTTCTCGCGGTAGGTACAAACCTCGACAGGGGAGAGGGAGCTTTGTGCTGGTTCCTTCTCATTCTCATCCACTTGGCTCCAGAGACCCTTCTCCATCAGCACCATCTTCATGTTGTTGCTCCTGTCGAAGAAGTTTTTGCCTTCGAACTTGGCGATGTTGACGCTGGCCACCACGGAAGCGGATGTCGCCATGGTAGTGCAACGTTCAACCCACAAACGGCTCTCTCACACAACATGGTGCAAAGAATGCCTCAAGGATAAGACAGAGCCTTGTTCTAGCTTTGATACCACTGATGGAAACACGGGCAGCCCTCAGGGAGGTGATCAGGCTCACTAAGAGCCGCCTAGGCAGGACCAACTGTTTGTGAGAGGGGGTTACAGGTTGCACAGATAGAAATTACGGATGCGAATATAGGTTTGCTGAGGACGCGAATGTCTGAATCGACTCTTGAGTGAGGAAGTCCATTGTCACAGCTTTCTAACAAGCCCTCATCTGCCCCATTTGGCCTAAGAACCACTGAGATACACTCTCTCAAAGTCTACCCTCTAGCACACTCTATTGGCCTAGCGGGATGAGCGGAAGTCACCTTGTCACACAAGAGAATAATGTCTCACACCAATTGGACGACCAACAATCATTGTCTGCACCTTTCTTGAATTATCTTGGAGGTCCTCGAGCCGCCTTTTCTCCTTGAAGATCGCTCTCATCCGTCCTGGTCAATAATCCTGTCGCCTTTTGAGGTGAAAGTGCTTTGGTCGTCACTTGAACCCAACCCGTGATCTCCAAACTTTGGAAATCTATACCTCACTTAAACGTACTCCGAATCAAGTTCCGTAAAGTGTGTTAGGACCTGTGAAACATCCTCTAAGCAACTGTTATGCCAGATGATTTTTATCGAGCAACCTATTTTTGTCACTTTCTGGCACTTTCATATCCACCAGGTCAGATGTTGAGACCGAACGTGATTTTCCGAGAAATGCAAAAATGCCCACTTCCAAAGTGGTCGCTCATGTGACAACCCAAACACTCGGCTTTGCAAGTCCAAGGTCATGAATGGGCCCTATACTGCCATAATGCCACAACTATGTACCTTGTCGTGGCGTTGTTGTTGTAGGGTCCCTACAACGAACAACGACAGCAACACTGACACATCCACACACACACACACACAGAGGCACGCACGCACACACACACACACACACACACACACACACACACACACACACACACACACACACACACACGCGCACACACACACACACACACACGCGCACACACACACACACACACACGCGCACACACACACACACACACACGCGCACACACACACACACACACACGCGCACACACACACACACACACACAGAGGCACGCACGCACACACACACACACACACACACACACACACACACACACACACACACACACACACACACACACACACACACCTCAACCCACACAGAAACACATGAATACACAAACAAACCTATGTTTTGTTCCGACACCAACTTGATGTGTCCGACACCAAGTCGTCGCTGTCGCTAGCGTCGGACAGCGTTGACAGTCGTCGACAAAGTCTGCACGCAGGTGTAGCGGCGCGAGTCCTGGTTGTCCAGGACTGTTTTTTCTCCTGTAAGGGTGCCTACCTGACGGCGCTTCCCTCACGGCACTTCCCTGATGGCTTCTCCCTAAGCTGGCCTCCCGCCAGCCCGCTGCTGGCTGCTGCCCGTCCTCACTGAACGCAAGCCCCCCGCCCGTCAGTTCATGCGAACTGATAGGGGGGGGAGAGGGGGGAACTTCTTCCGTTTCACGGTCCGGGGTCCAAGGTGCGCGTGCCGCAAGAGCGGACATCTGCTCATGGAGGAAGTCCGCTGACACGCAGTCACCTGTGCGTCAATTGACGTGTGGGTTTCTGGTGTACCTTTTGTTTCCCTGAGGGTAGGGGCTGCATTCCGCAAAGAACTGGTAGGGTAGGGAGCTAGCTCACCAGAACAGGACACATTGAATATATTGAACCTGAGATGAAGAAATGAATATCCTATTCATACCTCATTTCATAACTCATTTTTCCCAAATATCTAATGCATACATGAAAAAATGTACCATTATGTCACTCTCTCTAGCTCTCTTCCCCCCCC
>SZWC01000039.1:608097-620365 GCA_023375785.1 Penium margaritaceum | reverse complement strand
ACCGCGCACGGCACGCCCTGGAGCCGCAGCAGCAGCAGCAACAGGGCCAGCAGCAGCGGCCGCAGCTGCGCGCCGTCTACCTTTGGGTCGGGCGCGAGCAGAACACGGTGGTGGACGGCCTGTCTCATCTGGATCAGGGGCTTCCGGCACCAGGGCACTTGACATGTGCGGGCCTCCCAGACACCCTCTGGCACCTAGTGGGGATACCTTGCTTGTCGCCCAACAGCTCGTCATCCTCGAGGTGGAGGAGTTGGCGGATCCCCGCCTCGAGCCAGGGGAGTTGAACGACATCGCGATCACGCCGGCGTGGGAGGCCTTCGACGCCTTCATGTGGGAGCAGCTAGGCAGGGTGGTCCTGCCACCGGCTGGGGCGATGGGCAACACATTTAGGCTCCGGTGGTGTTTTCCCGCCTCTACGGGGGGCCACGACAATGTGTGAGCGCCATCTTCGACAGCTCCTATGCCTGGGTAGTCGCCCCCGGCTTTTTCACGGAGGCCCTCTACACCTCGTGGATGCTCTTCATACATTTCCGGATCCTGCTCTGTCAAGTCCCATCCAAAAAGGAGCAGATTGAGGATCCTGACTTCAGCAGTACCCGCCGTTGGCGGCAGCGGTGGCACCGGTGGAGTGTCGCCCACGATCTTCAGTCGATGGACGAGGTGGTGTTGGAACCGTGCCTTCATTTTGAGGCAGGAGACTGAGCGGGTCTCCTTGAGGAGGCTCTTGAGCAGTTGAAGTTGGCAGCGCGAGCCCAGGTTATCACTTGGCCCGTCAACCGGCAGGCAACGGCGGAGCTGGGGGTGGCTGCGACAATGGCACGGTAGAAGGCAGGGAGCCTGGTCCACGCGGGTGCGCTCTCTTGGGCCATGTGGTTCTTTGAGGATCACCCGCCCGCAGCGGGCACGGCAGCGACTATGGCAGCGCACCGCGAGCGTCACCCCCTAGGCCGGCTTCCCATCACAAAATGAGTCCGTGGGTTAGAGGACCCCGCGAGGGGCGGCATTGATCAAGTTCATGAGGAGCTTGTTGAGGAGGCATTTCACGAGGTGCCAAGTTCAGGGCCCCTTGGCCTCACCATGGACCTCCTTCACGATCTCGTCAGCGACTCCGCCTCCACCCTGCCCAGCGTTCCTGCTGTCCTGTATGCCATCCTTGACGGGTCCCTACCACAACATGCCGCCAACTGCGTGTGCCGGAGCACCCTCATCCCCAACCTCAAGGGGGAGACATAGTAAGAGGGTGTGCGCGCGATCACGGTGGGGGATGTGTGGCCCTGGCTGACAGGGAACCTCCTCCTCCACGACAACGCCAGACTCTCTTCCGTTTTGTTGGAGAGATGCTCCTCACCATGGCAGGAGTGACTCCAAAAAGGAACACCGAAAAGACAAGCCCAAGTCACTTAGTGGTTGATGATGTCAACCTCTAGAGATAGGGGCCCGGGTTCAAGTACTTCAAGATAAATTTCTGCCTTGCCTCAAGGGAGGTAGAAGATAGATGCCACGAAGGTAGCTCAACCTCTAAACTTTCTCCTTGAGTTTCTTGAAGGCTAGGGTAAAATCGAGGAAGGTGGCACACCTTCTAGAAGGGGTGACTTGTCCTCCAAGGCATCTAGAGGTGCCTTGGTCCTTTGAATACCTCCCCCCCTACTAGAAGCAAATTGAGGAATCTAAGAAGGGGCAAAAGCTTCTAAAGGAAGGAATGAATCCATTCCTGGGTGGGAAAAAAGGACACCCTACCAAGGAACACTCTTGAAGTCATATAATCTGCTAGCAAGCTTAAAAAATGGCATGTTTTGATATTCTGGAAAGCTTACATCAGTGGCTATAAAATGGCACTGATTGTGAGCCTTTAACAAGAGTTTAATCCCGATCAATTGACGCCAAAAATATTGCCACACTCTCTCACCAGGTTTTTTCCTATCGTTAGAACCAGTTGCTTGCACAGTTCCAGTCTCTCCAAAAACAGTTCATGGTGTGAAGCACCCACCGCTACGGACCCTCCTGGGTGCATACTCACCTTAGGCATACAAAGGGTTATGGGCCCACGCCTTTCAGAGGTCCCAAGCCAGCTTGTGTTTGCGCTTCCTATATCAAAAGATGGCCGCGAACAAGCAAGAGGGCAGACGCATTGCTCTTATGCTTGATGGGAAAGGTTCTTCCTTGTGGAGGTGGTAGTTTGAGGTCATTTTTGGCGGTAAAGGACTCCTTGAGCTCGTGAAGGCTGATGAGACTGCTCCACCGGAGCCTGCAACGGCTGAGGAGGACGCATGCAAAAAGCGCGACAAAAAGGCGTTGGCGCTCTTTGTACCCGCATTATGCCCACCACGACTTGGGCACATACAAAGATGCGCCCTGGTCACAGACGCATGGTCAAAATTTTGCTCGATTACCAGTCAAGCAACCTCGCCAATCAGCTCTTCATCTTCAAACGGCTCGTCATCCTCCGAGCTTAAGAAGGTGACAACATCATGGAGGTCATGTATCAGATTGAGTCGCTCGCAGCAGAGTGCGTGGCCACTGGTTGGGAGGTCGACTCTCAGTTACAAGCTATGATCCTCCTTCTGGCCTTGCGGAACAGTCTGTCCCAAAATCACAGTATTTGGTGGCTGTCCTTCTGACAAGCTAAAGTAGTGGAAGATTGCTGAGTACATGCGCAACGAGTGGATGCAATGTGGCGGTCAAGAGAGTGCAGCGTCATCAAGTTTTGCTTACATGGTTCATCCTCACAGAAGAAGCCGAGGCAAGAAGTGGAAAGGCACCAAACAGGGCACCTAGAAGCGTGACAAGAAGATGGAGTGATAAAACCGTGGCAAGGAGGGCCACTATGCGCGCAAGTGCCCCAAGAAGAAGCCACAATGGTCGCAGCGGGGCGGGGAGAAAGATGAGCCCTTATCATGTACATCTTTGGCCCTTATCATGTACATCTCCACCAACTTGAAGGATCCGGGAGTTGATATCATTGACTCAAGATCAGGCCGCCACACGCAATGCAACAGGGCGGCATTTATCACGGCGCTTTGGCGAGACGCATGACGATTGCCAACGGCAAAACAGAGGTAGCCGCCGGAGAGGGTAATGTCTGCATTGAGTCAATTGTGGATAGCAAGCATGTTATGAGCACAATCCACAACGTGATCTACATGCCCAATTCTTGGGCAAACCTGCTCTCTGTCAACCCCCTTATCTACAAGATACTTGAGGAGCTCTTCAAAAAGATGGAGGCCGTCAACGGCAGGGAGGGCAAAGGCGAGATTATTGCGCGCATCAAGAGAGAGGCCGGCTTGTATCTGCTACGCGCAAAGATCCTCGACAACCGGGCGGAGTCCAACACCGCCAATCTTGCAACAAAAGATGAAGTAGACCTGGACCTGTTCACCGCCGACTTTGCCATGCTTTTCTATCGATGGTGAAGAAGATGGCAAAGAGAGAGGTAATGCAACGTCTCAAAATCAGTGGTATTGATTCACCCAAAGAGACCGTGTGTGAGCCATGCGTCAAATCAACGCGGCAACCGTTTGTGGCAAAGGGGACCCGTGCATCAACAAAGTTGGCAGTGGTACACACAGATGTGTGTAGACCACTTGAGAGCTCCATCAGCGGAGCTCGCTACTTCCTCACCTTCATCGACGACCACAACTGCCCACAATACCTCTACCTCATGAAGCGGAAGAGCAAAGTCCTTGCATACATGCAAAAGTTTGTGGCATATGTGGAGCGGTAGATAGAGTTGAAGGTGAAGGCATTCCGNTCGAAATCAGTGGTATTGATTCACCCAAAGAGACCGTGTGTGAGCCATGCGTCAAATCAACGCGGCAACCGTTTGTGGCAAAGGGGACCCGTGCATCAACAAAGTTGGCAGTGGTACACACAGATGTGTGTAGACCACTTGAGAGCTCCATCAGCGGAGCTCGCTACTTCCTCACCTTCATCGACGACCACAACTGCCCACAATACCTCTACCTCATGAAGCGGAAGAGCAAAGTCCTTGCATACATGCAAAAGTTTGTGGCATATGTGGAGCGGTAGACAGAGTTGAAGGTGAAGGCATTCCAGAGCGACAACGGCGGTGAATATACGGGCTGTCTTGGCTCGATAAAGAGCAAGGGGGTTAAATGACAGAAAACAACTCCACATATCCCGTAGCAGAATGGAGTCACACAGAGAGCGAATCGCAGAATCACTAACATGGTGCGATCCATGTTCAGCGACGCCGTCCTTCCACAATCGTATAGGGCAGTGCCGGCAAGGACAGCAACGTACATCATGAATCTCACACGGACCATGCCGTTGAAGGACAAGGAGAGGAAGGTGACGAAGGCGGCACAAGAAGTGTGGAGTGAGAAGAAGTCGGCATTGGGTCACCTCTGCACATCTAGTTGCATTGCACATGCGATGGTGTAGGCACGTGAAGGGTGTAGCAACCTGGACCCACAAACCCGCCGGTGTATTTTCTTTGGGTATGAGAGCGGAAGCAAGGCGTAACGGCTCTTTGACCCAAGGAGGCATCACATTCTACGGAGACGCGATGTCACGTCCGATGAGAAAAGCCAGTCAACGAAAAAGGAGACATGTCTCTACAAAAGGAGACAGTGCATGCCACCGTTTGAGGGGGGGACGCCAGATGACGGGAATGAGGGTGACGTCCTTGGAGCACCAATAGCCGGAGAAGATCCCCAAAGGGATGGGCGAATACCATAATTTGTTCCGGCTAGTTAGGACGAGGAAACCGAAGCACATGAGATGGACATGGAGGCGGGGAGTCAACCGATGTCTGTAACGTTTCCGAGAGAGGGGGATCAGGTGCTTCGAGAGGATGGCGCTGAAAGGGGATACCAACATCAACCACCTCAACAGTCTCGCACGAGCAGCCGTGTGCAAAAAAGGACAAAGAGGTACAATGCCAACAAGGGCATTTGGACTGGGTTTGCACAAGCCTACTTTACACAAGTAAAGAAACCTCAATCAGCAGAAGGATGGAGCTGAGTGGGAGGGAGCAAAAAAATCTGAGCTTGCCTCCCACGAGGAAAACGTCACTTGGGACCTGGTTGACCGGCTGGAGGGTGAGAAAATTATCGGCTCCAAGTGCGTCTTTCGGAAGAAGCTCACAAAAGAAGGGGTGGTGGAACGGTACAAGACGCAACTAGTGGCGAAAGGGTATGCTCAATGAAAAGAGGATCACTACGACGAGACCTTCGCACCAGTGACCAAGGTTGCCTCTATCCGCAGTATCACCTTGGTGGAAGCGGCACATGACTACAAAACTCAACAAATGGATGTCAAAACCGAGTTCGTGAATGGTGACCTAGACAAGGAAGTTTACATGGAGGTGTCGGAGGGCTTGGATCCACCGCAGGGGAAAGTGTGCCAGCTTGGCAAGGCGCTCAATGGACTGAAGCAAGCTCCGCTCATGTGGTACCTCAAGATGGACAGTATCATGGGTGAGCTTGGCTTGAAGCGTTGCGAGGTGGATCACGACGTGTACATGCGTAAGCAGCCAGGGCTCCGCCCAACCTTCGTCCTTCATCTGGATGACCTCATCCTTCTGTCTTTGGATGAGGGAGAGCTCAAGATCCTAATGAACCAGCTCGGCAATCGGTTCAAGATGAAAGACATAGGCGAGCTTGAGTAATACCTATGCATAGCCATCAAGGGAAACTCTTAAAGGTGCTAGTTTGAGGTGTTCTTCGACGACAAGGGATTACTTGAGCTCGTGATGGATGATGAGACTGCTCCATCGCACACTGTAGTGGCTGAGGTGAAGGAGGCATACAAGAAGCGCAACAAAAAGGCGTTGGTGCTCCTTGTGCCCTCATTATGCCCACCACAACTTGGGCACATCCAAGGATGCACCCTAGCCGCAGACGCATGATCAAATCTCAGCTCGATCTCATTGACAAGCAACTTCGCCAATCAGCTCTTCATCTTCAAAGGACTCGTCACCCTCCAAGCCAACGAAGGTGACAACATCATGGAGGTCATACATTAGAGCAAGTCGTTCGCAGCAGAGTGCGTGGCCACTGGTTGGGAGGTCAACTCTCAGTTACAAGCTATGATCCTCCTCCTGGCCTTACTGGACAGTTGACCCCAGCGTTCACTTGCCCCAGCACGGGTTGGTGTCGTTGGGTTCACAACAGGTGCTGGGCCATAGCCACAAGGGGGAGCTCCCTTTGATTGCAGGCTACACCAACCAGAGTCATGAAAAGGACCCATTTCTGAGCTGAGGACTTCCTCCTTCACGCCCAAATGTGGCTCGGCCTCCCCTTGGGTCACTTGGGGCTGGACGGGTTGGAGCCTGTTGCGGTGATGCGGCGGGAGAGGGATGAGCTCGCAAACATCTGCCGGGAGCATCGTCACTCCGTCCACGTCGAGGCCACCCAGGTGTTGCCGCTGCCCGGGCACCGACGTCACCCTCCCTCCAACCGTTAACGAGGGTCCCATTGTGTCCAAGGGGAGATGGGCTTCACTCACCCCTCACCTTACACCCCTTGCTCCTCTCTTCCCATCTCTCTTGCAGGGTAGCTGCCGCCTTTGAGCGCGGTACCTTGCCCACTGTTGTTAATGGGGGCCCATTTTAGTCGCAGTTTGCAAACGAGGATAGTGACAGGTTTTGTTAGCGGGTTAGAGTCCCACACTACCTGAGATGGTGCCTGTACGAAGAGCTCTCGTCTAAGTCTTTGCACAAACATGCTTTGGGGTGGCATGTGCGAAGTGCACTTGGGGTTGCTCTACTCTTTCCACTTGATCCAGTCTCCTTGCGTCCTTCGTCTTGTGTTACAAACAGGCAAGTCTGTGGTTGAGCATCTGCTGAACAGAAAACTGGTTGCAGGTTCTTGACTATCCCTTTAGCAGGATGCATCCCAGTGTTCAGGTACATTACATGGATGTGGCTCCTACGTCAGCGCTTCAATGGAATTTGCTTCACTACTGCTCTCTATCCTGTTCAGCACTCTACCTAACACACTGTGGGATGGCAATGGGAGACCACGAGGGGTGTATATGCAATCTCTGAATAGCTTATGGAGGGAGTTTGTGAGGAACTACAGAAAGGCTTCTTCTATCATTAGGGTATCCAACATTCACCATTCTGGTACAAGCATCCGTGGTAACATGTGCTGTGAAAATCCCACAGAAAGTAGTATGCCTGCCGTGGCAACTCACAGAATCTGTAGGTTAGTGAGGGCAGACAACGAAGCAGGGATGCTGCCCGTCAGCTGGTTCTTCTGTAGATCTCTGCAGCTCCCGCACAGTCATTGCCACCATTTCCGGACTAGCTGGGTCATGATCTTCTTGTCCATTGCACAGGACAACACCACTCTTACCTTGACATGGTGAAGCTGCTGTCAACTGCTGGATTCAACTGGTCATCCAGAAAGACTGACGGTTTTAGAAACGGGTTTTCATGCCTTGGACTGTTTCCATGAGCACATTTGTGCCACAGCACCTCAAGTGTAGACAACTGACAAGAACTGATAACCAAGGTTTTCCGTATTCATGGACCATGACTCTGGTTGGATTTTCATTGACAGTGCGCGCTGTGGGCAGAAGGTTGTCATCTTTCCACCATGCTTTTCCTGGGCAAGATCTCTGTAGATGGGCACAGGCTCCGTTGCTGCTCATTCTACCACTGCAGCGTTTAACCGTTGTCAGCCACTCAAAGGTAACCAGTATGGAGGCAAAATTTGTGACTAGACTGCCATTGCAGAAAACTGGTGAGAAAAGTGNAAAAAAGTTCTGAAGATTTACAAGATCTACAAAGGTCTTTCCTCCAGATAATCCTGCCAATGAAGTACCCTGTAACATTGAACTAGATTCCACAAACTCCTACCTCAGTGCATCATAGGCAGTAGCTCTCACATTCTATACCATGTAATTCTGACAGTTCATGGCAACATACATAGCATTATTCCATGAAAAGTAGTGTCCGCAGAAATTGTTGGTGGATAGTGATCCATGCCGATACTAGCTTTTCCCAAAGCCGTCATAGCGATGAACAACCTTCTACTCATTTTGCACATCATGTGCAATTTAAGCCACAGCAGGTTACTGACAGTTTTTGGAGAGCTGTGAGGGTGCCAATGAATGAAGGAATGTAGCCAGTCAGCTGATTGAAAGACAGATTCCTGTGTGTCCAGCGAATAGGAAATGTAGACCGAGGTAAGAACACCGTGCCAAAATTGAGGAGTAAGGCAGACCAAAAGTATCCATCATTTCTTCTGAAGGTTAGTAGCTGTCATGACATTCCAGCACAGGTTAACCTGTTCTACCACCCCCCCCCCCCCCCCCCCCCCCCCCCCCCCCCCCCCTCCCCTTGCAACCTGTGTCAATCTGGTCAACTACACACGTACAGACACATACAGGATGACATGTAAACATGCTGCTGTGCACAATGTTCAGGATCAGCCAGCAGTTCCCCAGCGTTGAGGTCCAGTACCTCGACCCGAGGAAGGTGTGTACCCTACGAGAGTGCATGCAGGCAGCGTTTGTGGCAACCAGGACATGTGATCCATCGGCAAGACCCCTGACCCGACCGCCATGAAGTTGACGAAAAGTTTCCTGTCATCTGTCATGTCTTCCTCGAGGGACAGACCTCTACACAGCTGGTTGAACCTAATCTTATGGTCCCGGCTTACATTGGCAAGCCTGCTTTGCATTGTCACAAATCTAGTGTGAATCTCGATCAGAATTCCCTTTTTTCCAATGCATACAACATTCTTAAGTGACATGTTGATGTGGTGTATTACTTAAAGCCATGTTCACCACGTGCAACGAGAGATGCGTTCACGGATGCATTAACCATAGTAATGCAGCCGCCATCTTCCCATGTCTTTAAGTCCTCATGCACTACGTTCTTGAATGCATTAAACACCTTCTGTGCTGTGATGTTCCGGGGAATGGGCAGACAAGCAACGAATATGCTGCCCATGTCTCGGTTGTTGTCTGTGTAGTGGCAGGTGATCTACCAAAATATGGGTCATTGGATGGTTCAGAACGACATCCACATGTCGGACATGTAGTTTACGTCCGTAGATGCTGCTCCAATGATGGCTGTTAAAGCTGCCTGGAGGACACTCGGTGCTCCACAGTTCTCCAGCAAACTTGACATCTGATGAATCAGCTTGGCTCCACGGTTGCAGTGCTTGGAGGCCTTATTCAGCCACTTGAAACCAACGACAGAATATGCCTCGCTCTTTTCTATAATCCATTTCTAGATGCGGGATTGCAAAACGTTCTTCTGCTGCAGGTTGCGACGTTGGATAGGGATTTGCTGATAGTAGTTTGTGCAGAGGGGACAATGAAAGGCCTCTGTGTTCTCTGAGTACCAAATGGTGCTTTGTTGGCTTTGCCTAGCAAATGGAAAACGGAAAAATTTATGTTGGTATTTCCACGGCTGCCAAACTGAGTTTCTTGCCGTCCTTCATGCAGCTACTTGCAGAGAAGGCACATCAATCCTTCATGTCGCAGTGCTGCCAGGTATGGTTCCCTGCTTTGGTTTCCGCCAGGGCCCCGGCTTTGTTGAAATCTGCTGATGTGCAAGCGGCAAGGGTGTCAGCAACAGATGTGGCAGCAATCGCTGGCAAGTTGGCTAAAGGCTCTGCTCCATGAATTCGGGGTGTTCGTTCAAATCTCTATCCTATAAATGCAAAAAACAACNGTTCTCTGAGTACCAGATGGTGCTTTGTTGGCTTTGCCTAGCAAATGGAAAACGGAAAATCTCATGTTGGTATTTCCACGGCTGCCAAACGGAGTTTCTTGCCATCCTTCATGCAGCTACTTGTAGAGAAGGCACATCAATCCTTCATGTCGCAGTGCTGCCAGGTATGGTTCCCTGCTTTGGTTTCCGCCAGGGCCCCGGCTTTGTTGAAATCTGCTGATGTGCAAGCGGCAAGGGTGTCAGCAACAGATGTGGCAGCAATCGCTGGCAAGTTGGCTAAAGGCTCTGCTCCATGAATTCGGGGTGTTCGTTCAAATCTCTATCCTATAAATGCAAAAAACAACAGGAGAGCATGTCTTCTAGACACTTTGGAGCACTCCGTCACACGGCAAGCTGAATTGCAGTGCCAGTGCTTGCCACAACTGCATGCAAGCGACAACTGTGGCCTTGTAGGAGGCTCAGAATTCTCATTGACAAAGTCCCACTACACGTCGCATCACACGCTTCAACCTATAAATGTTTTCATGCACAAACAGTTGTTCATTGAGCAATGGATTCCGTCAGGTTCATGCATCCGTCGGCAACAGATGGCCGAAAAATCGGATGAATGGTTGCCCTTGAAACACTCCTGCTAGCCGGTGGACAGTCTGCAATACCCGGACACCTGGAGTATCTGGAGGGTATGCGAAGACACCTGGATGTATCTTAACATCCAGATGCATTTAGTTGTCCTTCAGAAAGTGTCAAATAGGCATACCCGCTATCCGGATACACCGAGTGCCTCATGGAATGGCCCACGGCGACCACCTTGTGATACTCACGGTGAGAATGAACCGGATACTACAATTCACGCTCAGGACAGGACTTGAGGACGGACACCCCATGTACAGCGCACGTATGTGCATCCCTCTTCATAGATTGTATGTCTGCGAGAGTGGGGGTGCTACTGACGTCCACAGAACTGGACATCGGTAGGTCATTTGCGCACGTCTCTGCTCTGGCCTCCGACAACAGCAGGCTCCTTCTCTTGCCTTTGCTCTACCTCCTGCAGCGTTCCCTGCACCACCACCGTGTCCACCTTGTCCTCTTGCGTCTGCCACTCTTCTCGCCCTTCCTTGCATTCTTCACTTCTTCAAGCGACAAGTTGAGGACCCAAGCAACAGCAGCAGACAGCCACGGAGACAAGTCAGGGGGTTGCACAGCAGCAGCAGCAGCAGGTCTGCAGCATCTGATGAAGATCTAGCACAGCAGCAGCAGCATTAAATGCGTAGCAGCAGCAGCAGCAGCAGATCTGCAGCATCCAAGGCAGATCTGAGACAGCAGCAGCAGCAGCAAACGCACAGCAGCAACAGCAATCAATGTGCAGAAGCAGCAGCAGCAGCAGCCGGTCTGCAGCATCTTCTGAGGCAAACCTGGCACAGCAGCAGAAGCAGAAGCGGACAGTTCAGCAGCAGCAACTGCCCATGCGGTAGGCTGCAGCAGGCTAAAGCAGAAACGAGCACAAGGGTGCCAAGCATCTGCAGACGAGATGGGGCGCCCACAGGGCCCTCTTCACTTGTTTTTAAGTCTCAGTTGAGTCCACTTGGTCTGCCTGCTGTCCAGCTCCACCAAGACAGCCAACAACGCGTCTCTCCTCCTCATGGAAGCAGGCAGCGGAGGAGCAGAGGCTGCAGCAAGCCATTCGCATAGTCCACGGGGGCCCTCCAAAGCAGGGTGTTCACATACTTTGCTCGCCACCCATTGCTGCAATGTTTGAGCTCACACTTGCAGTCCTTGAGGAGCGCCATCCCACTGCTGCTGCGCCTTTGGCCTCGTGTGTCCAGCCCTTCCGAGGGCTTGCAACTGGATACTGTCACGGAGGAGATGGTTGTGGAGGCTCTGCAAGAGGCACCGTAGGTTCGGCAGCCGGTCTTATCGGTTTGACCTGCGACATTTTGTGCGACCCCATACTCAATAATCCGCCAGAGGGAGTCAGGGCAAACGGCGCAAGCCGAGAAGTCAGTGTGATGGATGCAAAGGCGCATTATTGTGAGAGCAGCTTGGGTCCGTCCTTGTTTCATTGTTTGCACCTTCAATGGATGGATGCGTTGGAGCAGGAGGGGAAGACGTGGTTCCCGGAGGCTTTGGAGGACCAAATACATGGGTGCTGGGCGGTGGGGACAAGGGGCGCTGCATTGTGGTTACAAGCGGCTCCCGCAGGTGAGAGGAACCGGCTGCATCTTTCTCTTCTTGAATTCCACCTTCACGTCCAGCTGTAGTTGGGTTTGCCCCTGGAGTTTCAGGAGCACCATGGGTTGAATGGGCTGCTCTCCACTGTGATCACCCAGAAGGCGGGCTCAGGGCTCATCATCAGGGTCCACCACACTATCCAAGATGAGTTGGCAGAAATCTGTCGAGAGAATTTGCTTGGCGCAAAGGTGGAGCCAAAGGGGTATTTGCAGCAGCAAGAGGGATGGGTGGGGGAGCTTTGTCCAGACCTCCTCCTCCATGACTCAGCCCAGGGCACCGTGTCGTTGGTTGTTGTGACCACTGTGGATGCCCAGTGACGTGATGCGCGTGCGGAGGGTGCCACATTGGGGGCGGCGGAGAAGGAGAAGGAGACAAGACATGAGGCAG
>SZWC01000039.1:541079-551172 GCA_023375785.1 Penium margaritaceum | reverse complement strand
AGGTGATCAGGCTCACTAAGAGCCGCCTAGGCAGGACCAACTGTTTGTGAGAGGGAGTTGCAGGTTGCACAGACAGAAATTACGGAAGTGAATGTAGGTCTGCAGAGAACGTGAATGTCTGAATCGACTCTTGAGTGAGAAGTTACATTAGCACAGCTTTCTAACAAGCCTAAGTACGCCTCATTTGGCACATGGAGGTTGAAGAACCATCCTGCCAAAGTTCACCTCCTAGCACACTCTTAGCCTAGCGGGATGAGCGGCAGTCACACTCTCACACAAGAGAATTACCGTCCCTGCCATGTGCACAACCAATAATCTTGGTGGGGACCTTCCTTGAACCTCCTTGAAAGTCCTCCTGCCACCTTTCCACCCTGAAGGCCGCTCCAAACCTCCTTGGCCAACAATTGTGGCCGTCATTGGTTCTGGTAGTACAGGAGCCATCACTTGAACCGGACCCATCGCCACCAAACCTTTAAAATCCATATCTTCCTCAAATGGACCCCGGATTGAGTTGTGTAAAGTTCTACAGAACCAGAAAAACATCCTCTATTCACTTTTGTGACCTGATGATTTTCATCGAGCAACCCACTTTGGTCACTTGTTTTGGCACCCCATATCCAACACTTTGTCCTCTTGTGCTCCATTGGGTTGTTGGTCAGCGAGATGGAGCCAGTGTTGTCCTCTTGCACCACCGTAGGCTCCAGCTGCGGCACGCCCAGCTCCCATAGCAACCTGTGGAGCCACATTGCCTCCTTGACCGCCTTGACCAGCGCAATGTACGCTACTTCCACTGTGGAGGTGGCGATGCAGTCCTCCTTCCTGCTGCACCATGAGATTGGTGCACCAGCGAGGAAGGACATGTAGCCGGATGTGGACTTCCGCTTGTCCACATCTCCAGCATATTCTTCATCTGTGTAGCAGACCAGGCGCAAAGGGTCTGCCCGCCCTTTGCCGTCGAACCTCAGGCGCGCGTGCCGCGTCGCCTGCAGGTAGTGGAGGATGCGCTTGACCGCCTACCAGTGTAGTGGCCCTGGATTGGCCACGTACCTGCTCACTTGGCCCACCGCGTAGGCCACGTCCGGTCGAGTTGCCACCATGGCAAACATGAGGCTGCCCACTGCCGATTGGTAGGGCACCCCTGCCATATCCTCCCGCTCTTCTTTTGTTTGTGGCGCCATTGCCGCACGTAGTTCATAGGTCGTGGAGACACGGTTGCACACTGGTTTGCAGTCCTCCATGCCATACCACTTTACTAACTCGGCCACGTATTTGGCCTGCCCCAGATCAAGCATGTGCACCCTCCGGTTCCACGTCATGCTCACCATGAGGTAGAACGCTAGCTCCCCCGTGTCCGACATCTGGATCCTGCTGCTCAGCTACTCTTTCAGCTGCTGTAGACTCTGCAGCTCACGTACTCTTTGCCATTGTCACGGCGTAGTGTTCTGACCTCCCGGCCTGTCTGCCTCTCCACTGTTGCGACGTACTCCTTCAGCCGGTCCAGGATCTTGCCTTTCCGCTTCATGAAGTACACATAGAGTTTTCTGCTCTAGTCATCAATAAAGGTCACGAAGCATCTCAAGCCGCTGTTTGACGGCGTTTTGAATGGTCGGCATACATCATTGTGCACAACCTCCAGGAGGTTCTTTGCATGAGCCTCGTTCTTATTAAACGGCCTGCGCCGCTCCCTTCCCAAAATGCAAGGCTCACACTTTTTGTGTGCTGCTGCATCTGCAGCCAAATCTGCATCATCGATGACAAGCCTATGCACCATGTCGCGCTTTGCCATCTCCTTAACAGTAGCGGTCATCGAATGCCGCAGCTGTTGGTGCCAGAGTTCCAGATCAATGCTTTCTCCCTTGGCCATGTTGATGACGTGCTCCTGCGAGTCTGGTACATCCGATGCCACGGGGACCACCTTGGTCTCCACGATGTAGAGACCGCCCTTCCGCTCCACCTCCAGCACGACCTTGCCGTCACTACTCCTTGTCGCAATCGCGGCACGCACCTTTCTTAGCGCCCTTCTTGCCGCCGCCCTTTCCGCCGCTTCCTCGGCCTGTGTTTCCGCCACCACACATTTTGGTAACTAGGGCCGATGAGGAAGACGAGGACTCCTCGTAGCTCCGGCGCTGCGACTTGTTGCGGATGTATTGTGCTACCGCCCCATAGGTGAGCTTATCCTCCAACCATCCTCCAAGGATGGTCATAAGTGGGTCCTAATTGTCAAGTAGGGCCATAAGGAGGCCCATTACCTGCAGCTGCCTGTCGATCTTCCACCCCACGTTGTTGCATTGCGAGGCGAGCGACTCAATCTGCTGCATGGCGGATATGACATCATCTCCCTCCTTGATTCTCACCATGAGGAGTCACTTCATCGCGGAGATTTTGCTTGTGAGCGACTCGGATTGGTGGATGCCGCAGAGCTTCTGCCAAGCTTTAGTTGCCAACTTGCAGCCTTGGAAGAAGCCCCACTACGACTCGGCAGTCCCAGACAATAGGAGCATGAGCGCTTCTGTGTTCTTCATTTTCAAGGCCTGCTTCTCCGAGTCCATAGCAGTCGCCTCTGTGAGCACCTCCTCTCCCAACATGACATCCAACAGCCCCTTGTGCAAGAGGTGCAATTCAAACTGCCACCTCCAGAGCCCAAAGCCCAAGCCGCTTGCATACTTCTGAATGGGCTGCGTCTCCTTTTGCGCCATGTACGCAGCCGCTACTCCGACGAGTTCTCAAAACCTCATGGCGATGTCCACGATGACAATCACGTATGCTGCGGAAGACGTGAATGTTGGAGGCGTTCAGACCTGTGGGCCCAAAACCCTTTGTCAAGATGGAATCGGTGTGGTGCGGTCCCAACGTTTGTCTAATCGACTCTAATGGTTTTCGTCTTCTGTTTTGGGCGAATCTGAGAATGAGTGTGAGCTTTCTTGTTGTCTCATGCTATGTGAGCAGACAATTAGATACAGTCACTTTTGCAAAGGGAATAACACGATTTTGCATGAGGTTTTGCACATGGACACGATCATAACATTTATAGAGCTAGTCATGAGCTTTCTAACGCACCAAACATCGTGCGATTTGGCCATGCACCCTACCCACTTTTGGGTCAAGTTTGGTGAAGGGGTGTGACGAGGTTTGAAACTTGTCCGACGGATCTGCAGTCAGAGTTTTGACGAAGTCCTCGAGTAACAAAACGTAATACTGAGTTTCGGATGTTGAGCCATGATTTTGGCTAAGTCCCTCAGGAAGAACTTGCACTAAAAGATCCGGTGGATGATCCACCAGATCAGGTGGATCATCCACCGGATGCCTCGGCAGGCCTTCTGGAGAAATTTCTCCTGATGCTATTATTGTTACTCAATCCAGTTGATTATCCACCGGATTTTGAGTCACAGCCGGCTACCAGAGCCGCTGCGCACACCCAAACTTTGGAAGACCATATGTCCCTCGATACTTGTCCGATTCTGGCAAAACAACTTCCACTGGATTAAACAACTTGTGAATTTTATGGGGAATTCATTCATTTAAGGATCCAAGTAATCCTCAAGTTGCCAGATCCACCGGCGCAGAGCTTCCACTTTCTGGTGGCTCGTCGGCGCCTCCCGGCGCCGCGCTTGGGTATGCGGAGGGGAAATCTTTCAACATCGCCCATCTTCTGCACTTTCCTCTTCTGCTACCAGAACGTCTCCCACTTTACAAGTGGGAGGTACAAGTGCGGGAGCAAGTGGAACTGTAGACATAGGGCTCCAAGTACAACCCTTCACGTCCTCTTGAAAGACCACCTCACGGCTGCGGACAATGTTACGTGCAGCAAG
Source organism: Penium margaritaceum (assembly GCA_023375785.1). Taxonomy (NCBI): domain Eukaryota; kingdom Viridiplantae; phylum Streptophyta; class Zygnematophyceae; order Desmidiales; family Peniaceae; genus Penium; species Penium margaritaceum. The sequence continues at coordinate 547,363 of SZWC01000039.1, read as the reverse complement.
GTTGTAGAGGTGGTATCCCATGGTGTTGTCGCCAAAGAAGACGGCCTTCATTGACTTTGCGTCTAGCTTGTTATGGCTGCCGATAGGCACGTGCACGCATGTGCCACACTCAAAGACTTTCAGGTGCATCACTGTTGGCTTGCGTCCCGTCCATGCCTCCTCCGCTGTCATCAACGGCACGGTGCGCATGGGAATCCGGTTTTTCAGGTACACGGCAGTGTTGACTGCTTCCGCCCGGAAGGTTGGTCCTAGCTCCGTGTCTTGGAGCATAGTGCGAACACGCTCTATGAGTGTGTGGTTTGCGTGTTCAGCCACAGCGTCTAGCTGCGGTCTTCCAGGTGGTGTGACCTTATGCTTGATCCTGCAAGGCTTCAGAAAGGTGCGGAAGTCGTTGGAGTGGTATCCTCCTCCACTATCGATGCAAAGCACCTTCAACTGCCTGTGACACTCATTCTGTGCATTAGCGATCCACACCTTAAAAGGATCAAAGCACTCATCCTTGCCAGCCAAGAAGGACACCCACGTCTTCCTCGACTTGTCATCAATGAATGTGACAAAGTACAACTTGCCGGTCAGCAATTTTGATGGTATGGGACTGCACAAATCACAGTAAATGAGTGAGAGAAGATTAGCCGCCCCCTTTCGTTCCCCCGTGAAAGGAGCATGGGCTTGCTTCCCTTCAATGCAGCTCCCACAAGCCGATGCACCAGGATCCTTCACCCCCTTGAGCTCCAGGCCATGGACCATCTGCTGTAGGAAGATGATGGCGCCAAAGTCAAGGTGACCGGGCCGGCGGTGCCACAGGCCGATGTCGTGTTTTCCCTCTCTCGCCACCAACGCTTAATCCACTTCCTTCTTCGATGCCACGTAGAGGCGGTAAAGACCATCCTCCTTGTTTTCCTTTTCAAGCACATGGCTTGCATTGGCAGAGCTGGTGCAGCCACCATTCTCAAAGCAAACATGCATGCCTTCGGAGATGAGAGATGAGACAGAGAGGAGGTTAGCTACCAGCCCCGGAACATGGAGCACCCTCTTCACACGACGTTCAATGTGCTTACCCTCAACGGAAGCACAAAACACAATGTCACCCTCCCCAACCACCATTTGCACATGATTGTCCCCCATGTACACCTGCCGAGGCTCAATGGCGGTGTAGACGACAAACCACTCCTGGCGACACGTGATATGCCACGTGACTCCCAAATCGATAGTCCAGAACAAGGCGGTGTTGTTGGAGACGTGCAAGACCCTGATGGTAGTCACAAATCCACTCTCCTAATGTGTTGCGTTCACGGAAGCATCGGAATGCTTTCTCGCTCCGACTCCAGCCGCAAGGTCCGCCTTCTTCTTCCAGCATTCGTGCGCCCAATGGCCTGGCTTCTTACAGTACTGGCAATTCCCCTTCTTCCTCCCTCCTTCACCGTTGCCCCTGGTTGGTGCAGCACCACTCCATGATCAGAGTTGGTGATGAGAGCGACATCCAGTCCGCTTCCGCCCTCTTCTCTCTTGCGCCGCTCCTCCTCAAACAGCAGGCTCTCCTCCACATCGTTAAGGGAGAGCTTGTCGTTGCGCTGATCCAGGGAAACAATGAGAGGAGTGTGATTGCTAGGAAGGCCAAACAGTATGGCTAGCATGAGCACATGCTCCTTGGCAGGGTCTTCAATCGCAGCAAGCTGGTCAGAGAGAGACTTCACCATGTTGATGTAGTCAATCATGGATCCACACTCATCCATCTTCACAATGTGAAAGCGACAACACAGCTGCATGTTTGTGAGGATTGACTTCAAAGCATAAGTGGACTCAAGTTTTATCCAAACCTCCTTTGGCGTGAGGATGCCACGGAAAAGGAGTTGCTGTCATTTGGCAAGGTGGAGGTAGATAGTTGCGAGGGCGCGGTCACGCTTCTCGCGGTAGGTACGGGCCTCGTCAGGAGAGAGGGAGGTTTCTGCTGGCTCCTTCTCCTTCTTATCCACCTGGCTCCAGAGACCCTTCTCCGTCAGCAACATCTTCATGTTGTTGCTCCAGTTGAAGAAGGTCTTGCCTTCGAACTTGACGATGTTGATGCCGGCCACCAAAGAAGCGGATGTCGCCATAGCAGTGCAATGTTCAGCCCACAAACGGCTCTCTCACACAACACGGTGCAAGGAATGCCTCAAGGATGAGACAAAGCCTTGTTGTATCCCTGATACCCTGGATGGAAACTGGGGGAGCCCTTAGGGAGTTGATCAGGCTCACCGAGAGCCGCCTAGGCAGGGCCAACTGTTTGTGAGAGGGAGTGCACGTTGCACAGACAAAAACTACAGAAGCGAATATAGGCTTACAAAGAACACAAATTTCTGAGTCGACTCTTGAGTGAGAAAATTTATTAGCATGGCTTCCTAACAAGCCTAATTGCGCCTTTTTTGGTACATGGAGCTGGAAGAACCACTCTATCAAAGTTAATCTCCTAGCACACTCCTAGCATTCCGGGATGAGCGACAGTCACACTCTCACACAAGACAATTACCATCCCTACCACGTGCACAACAAATAATCTTTGCAGAGACCTTCTTTGAAGCTTTGTAAAGGTTTTCTTGCCGCCTTTCTACCTTGAAGGCCGCTCCAAACCTCCCTAGCCAATAATTGTGGCCGTCATTGGTGCTGGTAGTGTAGGAGCCGTCACTTGAACCGGACCCATTGCCACCAAACCTTTGGCGGCCTAATCTCCCTTGAACTGACTCCGAATCGACTTCCGTAAAGTGCTCCGAAACCAGCAAAACATCCTCTATTAACTTTTGCGACCTGATGATTGTTATCGAGCAACGTACTTTGGTCATTTTTTTGGCACCTCATATCCAACAGCGCAAACTGAGGGTGTAGATTACAATGAGACGTTCACATCCATTGCAAAGTTTCCCTCCATCCATGGAATCTTTGATCTTGCCACTGCCAAGGACTGGGAGGTGCACCAGATGTATGTGACATGTGTATTTGTTGATGGATATGAGGGTGCCAGACAGCTACAGAAATAGGTTACTTGATTAAAATCATCAGGCATATCAGTTTCATAAAAAATGTTTTCCAGGTTCCAACGTTCTTTAAGGAACTCAATTTGGACTTTGTTTGAGTGAGATATGTATTTCCAAAGTTTGGAGATCATGGGTCGGGTTCAAGTGACAACCTAAGCACTTTAAGCACAAAAGGCGGTAAGATTACTGACCAAGACGGCTAAGTGCAGCCTTGAAGGATAAAAGCTACCTAGAGGACCTCCAAGAGACTTTAAGGAAGGTGCAGACCACGATCCTTGGTCTTCCAAGCCATTTGAGAGATAAATCCCATGTGTGACAAGGTGGCTGCCACTCATCCCGCTAGGCTAGGAGAGTGTGCTAGAGGGTAGACTTTGACATAGTGTATCTCAGTGCTCCCTAGGCCAAACAAGGCATATAAGGGCTTGTAAGAAACCTAGGAAAATTCAATTTCTTACTCAAGAGTAGATTTTGACATTTCCATTCTCTGCAAACCTCCATTTGCTTTCGTAGTTTCTCTTTTTGCAACGTGAAACTCCCTCTCAGAAACAGTTGGTCTTGCCTCGGCGGCTCTTAGTGAGCTTGATTACGTCCCTAAGGGCTGCCCCAGTTTCCATCAAGGGTATCAGAGCTAGAACAAGGCTCTGCCTCATCCTTGAGGCACTCCTTGCACCCTGTTGTGTGATAGAGTATTTTGGGGGCTGAATGTTGCACTACCATGGCGACATCCGCTTTTGTGGTGGCCGGCGCTAACATGGTCAAGTTCGAAGGTAAGAACTTCTTCAATTATAGCAAAAACATTAAGATGGTGCTGATGGAGAAGGGATTCAGGAGCAAAGTGAGTGAGGAGGAACCGGCTCAGTCCCCTTTCTCACCTGGTGAGGCTTGCACCTGACACAAGAAGCTTGACCGCGCCCTCACCACCATCTACCTCTACCTTGCCAAACGGCAGCAACTCCTTGTCCGTGGCATCCTCACTCTTGAGGAGTTTTGGAAGAAGCTTGAGTCTACTTATGGATCCAAGTCAATCCTCATGAACATGGAGCTACGCTGTTGCTTTCACACTATGAAGATGGATGTGTCCGGATCCATGATTGACTACATCAACATGGTGAAGTCTCTTACCAACCAACTTTCTTCAATTGAGGACCTTGTCAAGGAACGTATGCTGAGGCTAACCATCCTCTCTCGCCTTCTTAGCAGCTACACTCCTCCCATTTTGGCCCTTGAACAGCGTGGCGACAAGCTCTCCCTCAGCATTGTGGAGGAGAGCCTGCTGTTTGAGGAGGAGCGACGCAAGGGAAAGGAGGGTGTAAGCGGTCTAGACGTTGCTTTCATCACCAACTCTGGTCATGGGGGCGGTGCTGCACCAACCAAGAGCAATGGTGAAGGAGGAAAAAAGAAGTAAAACTGCCAGTACTGTAAGAAGCCGGGCCATTGGGTGCGCAAATGCTAGAAGAAGTAGGTGGACCTTACGGCTGTAGTGGGAGCGGGAAAGCAGTCCACGAACGCAACAGATTGGGAGAGTGGATTCGTAACAACCATCCGAGTCCTGCACATGTCAAACACCACACACTTATTCTGGATTGCCTCAGGAGACACACGGCACATGACGTGTTGCCGGGAGTGGTTCATTGTCTACACCGCCATTGAGCCCCGCCGGATCTGCATGGGTGAGAATCATTGCCGAATGGCGGTTGGGGAGGGTGAGCTTGTGTTTTGTGCTTCCATCGAGGGTAAGCACGTGGAACGTTGTGTGAAGGGGTTACTCCATATTCTGGGGCTGGCAGCCTACCTCCTCTCTGTCTCATCTCTCATCAACAAAGGCATGCAGGTTCGCTTTGAGAATGGTGGCTGCACCATCTCTTCCCGCGCAGGCTGTGTGCTTCCAAAAGTGAACAAGGAGGACGGAATTCACTGTCTATGTGTGGCATCGAAGTTGGAAGCCAGCTCAGCGTTGGCGGCAAGAGATGGAAAACACGACATCGGCCTATGGCACTGTCGGCTTGGCCTCACCTTCAACCGGAACAATAGCCCCATCCTCATTGGCTACATCGATGCAGATTGAAGCAGAGATCTGGAAACAAGGAGATGGACACGTGGTTTTGTGTTCTTACTTGGAGGAGCAACAATCACCTGGAGGAATAAGAAGCACGAATGTGTTTCTCTTTCCTCCACCAAGGCAGAGTACATCGCTTTGAGAAAAGCAACAAAGAAAGCAGTGTGGCTGTATAAGCTGATGGCAAGTCTTGGGCAGCAGCATAAAACTGCAACAACCATCTACTGTGACAACATGAGTGGAATCGCGCTTGGGAAGAATGTAGAGTTCCATGCCCGCACCAAAGATATCAACCTACGCCACCACTTCGTCCGCAAGCTCGTGGCAAAAGAGGTGGTGCACATCAAGTTCTGTCCCTCAAGCATGATGCTGGAAGATTTCTTGACCAAGCCGTTGGCAGCACAATGCTTTCAGCGACTTAGGGCACAGTGTGGACTTATGTAATTTCTGTTCTTGCAATGTGGGAGAATGTTGGATATGGGGTGCCAAAAAGTGACCAAAGTGGGTTGCTCGATAAAAATCATCAGGTCATAAGAGTGAATAGAGGATGTTTTTTTGCTTCTGTAGCATTTTATGGAACTCAATTCGCAGTCCGTTTGAGGGAGATATGGATTTTCAAGGTTTCGTGGCAGTGGGTCTGGTTCAAGTGACGGCTCCTGCACTACCAGTACCAATGACGGCCACAATTATTGGCCAGGGAGGTTTGGAGCGGCCTTCAAAGTAGAACGGCAGCCAGAGGACCTTCAGGGAGCTTCAAGAAAGGTCCCCACCATGACTATTGGTCGTGCACATGGCAAGGATTGTAATTGTCTTGTGTGAGAGTGTGACTGCCGCTCATCCCGCTAGGCTAGGAGTGTTCTAGGAAGTAAACTTTGACAGAGTTGGTTCTTCCAGCTCCATGTGCCAAATGAGGCATTCTTAGGCTTGTTAGAAAGCTGTGATAACATACGTTCTCATCCATGAGTTGAACTAGCCAATAGTGGTGCCTCTACAATCTCACATGCTTCCGTGTTTTTGTCTCTGCAGCCTACAACTTGTCTCTCACATTCACTTGGTCCTGCCTAGCGGCTCTTGGTGAGCTTGATCACCTCCCTGAGGGCTGCCTTTGATTGTAGCAAGAGAGAGAGAGAGAGAGGGAGAGAGAGAGAGAGAGACAGAGAGAGAGAGAGAGAGAGAAAAAGAGAGAGAGAGAGAGAGAGAGAGGGAGAGAGAGAGAGAGA
>SZWC01000039.1:489913-502567 GCA_023375785.1 Penium margaritaceum | reverse complement strand
CCCCCCCAAAAAAAAAACGCACAAGCATGTACACTAGGGTAAGAACATCGCAATGCTCAATATTCCCGTGCCAAAGTTTGAAGCATGGGGGAGTATCATGTTTCGCTTCACTGCCTCAATTCAGGGCCTAAAAGTGTCATAGGGTTGAGTTTGAACTCAGGAAACCATTCCTTGCATCAGACTGAATAAAAACAAAGGACGACGTCGACATGTAGGGGGTTAACACTTGGAGGCCTGAACTCAGTGTTGATTCCACATCCTGATCAGCTGGAAAATGTCAAGGGGGATGTCTATGTTAACATTGGATCAATACACTGTTTTTGCGAGCCCTAGCGTGCACGTGCATACATCCACACAATAAAACGAACCATCACTGCCAACATGGGTTGCAACTACCTGCAATTGGACAAGGAATTGAAGATTAGACCCAAAGGGGATAGAGCACTCACCACATGAGCTTTGGTCTCGCACAGCAGGGACAACACGGACACCAATGCGGTTAGTGGAAGAATTCCAGTCGGTGCTGTTGTCTATTCCCCAGTTGTTGAGTGTAAAATTGTAGCCGATGCTGGCGTGTCGGAACACATTGCCATTCAGATTGCGGGTTGTGGGAGTTTCGCTGGCATTGAAGCCAAATGTGCGCTCTGCAGACGATGAGCTCAAAACAGACAGGAAGCAATGGACGGAAGAGAGGGAGGATCTAGAAGAGGAGGAAGGGAATGAGAATGTTATGGAGGTGTGGGGAAAGGAGGAGCAAGCAACAGGCGGTTGCAAAGTGATTATCGAGCAAGTGCAAGTGGCTGTGCAGTTCAGGACGGCGTAACCTGCGTCTAGGGTGCTGCAGTGAAAACGTGGTGATGTTGACTAGGTCAGAGAACCTTTCTGCTCGATACCATGTCAGAGAAAGTACGAGGTCATGCGGACGAGGTAGTGAGACCGAGCATGACCGGGGCATGACCGTGAAGCGAGTGGGCACGGTCCAAAAGATGGGCGCGATGATGCCACGAGAGGAAGCAATAAGTCTGCGCGAAGTGTGTTATTACAGGTGCTGCTGATGCAACAAGATACACTCACGCAGTCGAGGCGATGGGGGATAGAGGCAGGAGCTCCGAAGGGCATGCCGAGTAGGGGAACCACAGTGCAGGAGTGTGGGCAAGCCCAAGGCATGCCACAGCATTGAAGGGTGGGCGAGCTGAATGAAGGAAGTGAGAGAGCTGAGAGCGCAGCATAGACGTTGGCCAACGGAGTTGTAGGGCCACAGCATCGAGGCGCTGGTCGAGCAAAGAGAGGTGCTGCAGCGCCGAGGCGCGGGTTGACTGATGCGGGTGTCACGTAGAGGCAGGGGAGAGCCTGTGCCTTGCAAATAGATGTTGCTGAGAAGAACAGAGGCAATGGCAATGGCAAAGCTGGAGAGGGGACGGGGCCCAATGCCAGGCTGATCTGTGACAGGCCAAACATGTAGATTGAGCAACAAGTGGTAGCTTGGATATGATACGGAGACTACAGAAGTACAAGAGCTATTCCTAGGCTTCACGTCGTAGAGCCAGGGCAGTTGGTATGCTAGTCGTATGCGAAACCACCTTGCTGCTGTTGCTGCATCTGCCAAAAGTGGAGTCGCAAAGCAACTACAACAAGGTAGGCGGGTGCAGAAATACTCGTGCATTTGGTCCGTTGTGTTGGCGCTGAAGGTTCCATAGCCAGTGTTTGGGAGGTAGCAAGGACCCAGGTGCGTGGACTTTGTTGGTGAGACATCATTGCTGGTGTGCGAGCGAGAACCAATGGTCAAGATGATGTCGGTGATTCAGACCGCCGTTGATGAAGGAGCCGGGGAGTTGGTAGCCAGTGGCCAGTTCAACAGGTGAGGCACAGAAGGTTGGAAGCTGGCGTTGAGCTGTGCCGTTGGTCTGGCTGAGAGTTGAGCTGGTAGGGTGGGGGACGTTTTTGGCATTTTTTATTAGTGTGGTCGCCGTATGTCAGAGGTCAATTTGAGAAGACAAGCAGATAGATAAACCCGGGTTGAGCCTTGTGACAGTTAAGGTCTTTTCTCCTACATCGCTCCCTAATGGTAGAACGTTCTGAAAAGAGCAGATGTTATGCTTGGAATATGAAGTAAGCTGAGAAGGAGTAATAGTGTCGGTGACTCCCATGAAGTTGTCAAAACTTCGAAGCAAAGGTCAAGGTCGTAATGAAGTCCGGTGGGAGAGGTGGGAGTGCAAGAACAAGGATTCCGTATGAAAGGTGCTTTCACTACTGTAGAGACCCAAAGACAGTGCGGGGTTGGTGTTTTGTCAACTCGTTGGAGGAGAGGTCGTAGGCGCAGGTACTGAGAAAAAGATACAGCAAGGGGTTGATACACATCAACATGCCGCAAAAGAGGATGATTGCATGCGTGGGATGACGCAATTGAAGTGAACCATTGTGACCGAGGCAGCAGAATACCACAGAATGAATTCACAGGATGCCGTTGTCCGCATACTGCTGGTGGCGGTGCCTTGGATGAGGCATATCAGCAAGAGTGTGAGGGCTGAATGAGCCCAGGAGTTGTACATGTAGAATTGGAGCTTTGGCTCATGACCGATCATGGAGAAAGTTCCACAGTGGCTATGTGGGCGAGGAAGGAGAAGCGGACAAGGGAATGGGGAAAGCCATTGGAACGTAACCAAGGGAAAGTTGGGCCCAGGTTTCCTTGATGTTCCTGGTACTGCTGATTGCAGGATGCGTGACTCAAGGAAGTTGCTAGGTGGGAAGAGAACAACAGGGGGACAGAAGATGCTGTAACGCCACAGAAGAGGAGCTGGAGAGGAAGTGATTGATGTTTTGGGAAGATGAGGGTCCTTGACTAGGGGTGGATTGAAACGCCGTTCTTCCACTGGCAGTGCGACAGTGGGTGCAGACAGTGCTTCTGCAAAAGAGAGATTGCTGCTGCTGGTAGGCTGCTTGAGGACGTGTTGCTGTTGAGTAAAGACATAGCAGAGACTGCGGTTTGACAAGACAAGAGGGGCTGTCGTTTCTGTGGGTTTCCTTGATGTTGACTTGTTGATGTAGGGCTTAATGAGAGAATGAGGAGTGAAGCTCTGTGCCCACGAGGACAGAAATGGATGATGTAGTTGGTGATTCTGATCAGCTAAGACAAGAGACTGTTGCCATTGCTGGGCTGCTCTGTAAGTCAGAAAGGTTGAAACATAACTGGGGTCGGCTGCGTTCACATTGGACATCAATGATGTTGGTCTGAATGACATGAGTGTAGCGTTCAGGTAAAAGTGCTGCTGTTGGGGGCGGGCAAGTGGATCATTGAGGCTGTCACGTCGAGAGGAAAGGGTTGTGGTGTATGCGGATGGTTGATGTTCCTTCTGCCGTTGCTCCGAGGACTGGCCAAGTGGACAGCTCCAGCTATGCTGCCCCGGGAAGATCAAAATCGAGATCGAGATCGAGATCAGAAGATCGATCCAGTAGAGAGGGGTAGGAAGATCAAGATCCAAGATTGACGTGTGACACAAAGTGCTCGGATGGGACTGAGACCCGGTACTGCAATCGTTGTGGCCGTGAAACACCGTTGCATGTCTTTTCTCATAGTGTTTATTACTGCTGGGGAACTACTGTTCTCTGTTGTAGATTCATGTAACACCTTGGGACTGGGTTCAAGGTCTTGGGTTCTCTTGGAGGTGCCTCCCCCACCTCCCCAGCCCCTTTGGCAAATAGATAACGAGACAAAAATCCTGAGGAAGTCATTTCGCACGAGGCGGTAGCCTCATGTGAAACAGGCAGGCTGGAGCGCACCCGGCAGTGGACTGCGGCGCTGCCCACCCAACGCGTTTTCACTCGACATACAGTTTGCGAACCATCCGTTCGCGAACGTCACCCCAAAAAGAGCTCCAGCTGTTTTTCCACATGAAGAAAGATGCTGCATGCAAAGCTCCTTGTTGCTAAATTCGGTGCTTCTGCTGAAGGTACTGCTGCCGCTGCTTGGAGGCACTGATGCTGGAGGAGGAAAACATGCGGTCAAGAGGGCTGGTTTGGCCCCTTTGGTTGGCATGTGAAAGGCACCATGGCAGCCATGACCTTTGAGGTTCGATTGTTTATTGAAGAGTTTCAGGTCGCCACCAGTGACGAAGTACAGGAGGGATGGGGGGAATGGGTGGGTAGATTCTGGGTGACGGGGATGGGGGGAGGCCATGTTTTGCACGGTTTTCATGCCATTATGTAGGGGAGTGACCACTTGTGGGTAGCCTTGGAAACAAACGACTGCACTTATGTAGTGTAATGCAAGAATACAGGGGTACACGGTTCATGGTTCTATAAATGCATGATTCCATGTTCACGAGGATGAACCCTGCACGGCTGCACACAAGCCGAGCTGCATGGATGCACACCTTTCACTGGGGGCGGAGGGGAGGACTTCTTTGGAGGAGGTGGCCTCTTTGAAACTGCACACTCGGAACTCATAACAAGGCATGGACGGTTTCAAAACCCCTGCCTAAGCATCAATGTGACAAGCAAACAGCAGCAGCTGATGTGGCAGGATCTAATGTTCCCATGGCGCCAAGTTGCGTGTCTAGGGCAAGCACCCTGGCATGAACAAATGGTCCTTGGTGCTAGGCTTGTGACTCTGAAGTTATTCTTTCTGCGGCCCTGCTGGCCCACATTCCACTCTTTGGCCAGCATATGACGCATGGAAAAGGAGTGAAAACATAAAGAAAAAAATCTCTCTGGCAAGGTCTAGCCAGCTTTTTCCATCCTTATGGCACCTTGGCCTACCATATAGGATGCCAAGACAGACTGTCCATATCTGGACCTGAATACTGGCCTACCAAGGAGTCCTCCAGTCATGGAGGTCTAGGTCACTGTCAGTGATGGACAACTGCGGGAAATGGGAAGTGGACAAGTTGAAGGTGGGTTGGGGTGTGAGACAAGAGGCAATGACATGCGCAGTTTCCAAGTTTCCATCTCGTAACTACAAAACAACTGTACACATGACATGACCTGACACGGCAAATTGGCATGTCCAGTGTTCGACCAAGCAGATTGGCATGACCAGTGTTTGACTCTAATCACATAACATGGAATGACATCCCTACAAAAGAAGGAAAAAGCTGAATTTAGATCTACCCACAATTGTGAACTGTTCCCACAACACTGCAGGGGGATGAAGACATGTCTCATGCATGTTAGAAGGTCTTAGAAAAAAGACGAATGAACACAAACAACTAAGTACTTGTACGAACTGTTTTCCCTTCCACAGAACTTAACAAGATCGTGTTACACGAACCTGCAGGCGGGGACTTCAAGGGAGGAGGGAGCAACAGAAGGGTACGTGGGGGAGATGGTTTACTCAAGGGAGGATAAGAACCCCTCGCAGGAGCAGGAGGAAGAGGAGGAGGAGGAGGAGCAGGAGGAGGAGAAGGAGAACGAGGAGGAGGAGGAGGAAGAAGAGGAGGAGGAGGAGGTAGAGGCGGAGACGTAGGAGGAGGGGGAGCAGCAGCAGCAGCAGCAGCAGGAGGAGGAGGAGGACGAGGAGGACGAGGAGGAGAAGGAGGAGGAGGAGGAGGAGGAGGAGGAGGCGGAGGATGAGGAGGAGGAGGACGGGGAGGAGGAAGAGGAGGAGGAGGAAGAGGAGGAGAGGGAGGTGGAGGAGGAGGAGGAGGAGGGGGAAGAGGAGGGGGAGGAGGAGGTGGAAGAGGGGGAGGAGGAGGAGGAGGAGGAGGAAAAGGAGGAGAGGGAGGTGGAGGAGGAGGAGGAGGAGGGGGAAGAGGAGGGGGAGGAGGAGGTGGAAGAGGGGGAGGAGGAGGAGGAGGAGGAGGAAAAGGAGGAGAGGGAGGTGGAGGAGGAGGAGGAGGAGGGGGAAGAGGAGGGGGAGGAGGAGGTGGAAGAGGGGGAGGAGGAGGAGGAGGAGGAGGAGGAGGAGGAGGAGGTGGTGGTGGTGGAGGAAAAGGAGAAGGAGGTGATGGTGGCTGTGGTGGTCGCGGTGATGGTGGCGGAGGGGAAGGAGGCGGAAGTGGAGAGTTTTGGGGTGGGGTGAGCAAGAGAGGTGGTGGGGACGCCCCTGTGCCTGCGCACCACAGTGGTGTGCAGAGGTGTCACAACATCATGCAAGATGTGTGTGACTTTTTTCCTGAATGTTGAGAAGAAGGCGTCAGAGTTTTAGGGCCAGGATGGCAGCAGCCACGTTGTCCATTCCCACAGGGCGTGGCACCACATGCTGCCACGTTGCTAAACACCACCACACGTGCCATGCGGGTTTTCTGTCTGTGGGTGTCTTGCGTTTGCTTTGATAGAATCCACTGCCTCTTTTGACACAGAGGGCTCCTTAGAAATGGTGATCATGGTATGAGAACAGCCAAGTGCCAAGGGCACCAGCAAACATGCGCTGAAGGCAAGCCACAGGCATGAATGGGAGGACACGGGAAGAGCACAGGTAATTAGGCAAGATGTGCACAGAAGCTCAATAGCAACATGTATGCAGCACATGTTGCAATCTTCCAGTTGATAAATTTCTTTGTTGTAGGCACTCAGAACTTGGTTTGCAGAAAGGCTTCGGGTGAGACTTCAGAGCATATTGTTCAAGCATGCAAGGTGCTGGAAACAGAGGCTATCTTCACCAGAAATGTACGTATGGAATAAATCAGTGCATCATTTGCAGAGTTTGTTTCACATTTTCAACGTTGGCGGTGCTAATGTGAGCACGTTTCCCCTAGGACAAGCAGAGCATAGTACACTTGGCAGAGTGTGGAGAGAACAGAGTGTCATTCAAGGTTCAGAGCAATCTGTCACTGAAATGTCCCGTGTGGTGCAGACAGTGCATCACTCACCGGCGATACAAGTCATACAGAAGGCGCCGCATATTTTGCAGTACAACAGGTTCTCATAGCCTGCCTGTTTCAGCGGACAAGACCCTCCGTCAGCGGGGCATGAGGCTGGTGGATCGTAAAACCTGCTTGACACAGCGAGCTCATAATGTGATCATGATTCTTGAAGCAGTTGGCTGTGCTTTTGAGCTGAAGAATTTTCTGCAGGCAGAGAACATGTCATGGTGTAGCCTTGGACATGGTAAGTTGCAAATCATGGAATGGGGTGGACAGTGATGTGCTCTTCATTTTTTTAAATATTTTTCATCAGATGGACAGGGGGGTCCAGGGGTAGGGGGGTGGGAGGACAGGTGTCATCCCGAGCACCAAGGGCGGAAGAGTAGTAGTCACTCGCTACATGCTGATTTTTTTTTGTCAGCTAGGGGATAAGAACAAGGAACCTCCTTCCCCAGAGGAGTTGAAGTGCGAGTTGTATCCACTGCGCCAGCCAGTGGATACAACTTACCCTTTTTTTCCTGAAGCAATTCTGTATGGGCTACAGGCATAGGGATCACAGGCATGTGAGATCAAGGGAGACCTTTGGCAGTCCTGGCCCGGATTGTTGGCGCTTCGTCCGCAGGTTGGCGGCGTTGTGCCTTGAGAGGGGTTGGGGCAGGCGCAGTGAGACTGAGCAGCAGGGTTGGTTGGCGCGGGCGGTTTCCGTGTTCACTCACCGGCTTTGCGTTGCTGGGATTCAGCAGCAGTGTTATGTGCTCCGCGACTTCAGCCTGTGGCGTGGGGGACTGCACCCGGCGCTGGGCAGTGTCCCGCCTGTTGAGCTGCCGCGGCTGTGGCCACTTGGCCCTGTTACGCTGTTTGACCTTTGGTACACTGTGCCATTGGACAGCGAGGAGAATCTCCTCTGTCCTTGACGCTTGCTTCCTTGCTTTTTTTTTTTTTTTTCCACGAGAAGTTTTCACGGTAAAGAAATGTCACAATATACATAGGTTAGACATTCTTNTGCAAACCTAAAACTCTGCTGAGAACCCCCAGGTTGTTGCAAACCAAATGATAGTGAGCCTTTGATTTATGGAAAAGGCACTTTTCCACGAGAAGTTCACGGTAAAGAAATGTCACAATATACATAGGTTAGACATTCCTGAAGACAGGGGCTAGCTCAATTGAAGGGTTTTCTGCATCATTGGTGCAGGCAGACCCGAACCTGGGACAGTGCAAACTGCAACATCTGCACCTGCCACTTCACACACTTGGCCGCTGCACCGCCACAGCAGCCTGCTGGGCCACTGCTGCTGCCGCCGTCACCACCGCCCTGATGGCATGCCTCACACAGCCCACCGCTGACCATGATTCTGCGGAGGTTAGGGCACAGCGCAGCCAGGCTGGCAATGGTCTGCAGGTCAAACTCTACCCCGGTCAAAACAAGCAGCTCCAGCTGGCGGTGGAACACGAGCGAATCCTCGCCGTCCGCCTCGGACGCCCACTGCATCACAGCCATCACCGCGTCACTGAGGGGCCGCAGCTGTCCCCCCACGAGCTCGAGGGCACGGAGGCCGTAGCACTTGCAGAGGGTCACGAGATCGTCCGTCTTGACAGATGAAAAGTTGAGGCGGAGGCACTCGAGGGCGCGCCATGCGATGACCATGAGGTAGACGCTTTGCCGCGTCACCGAGCCACGCGCCAGTCTGGCGAAGCAGCGGATGCTCCGGAAGCCTGACGTAAGATACCACATGATGCGACTCTCAAGGTTGCCGCATGCCGCTGACGCGGCCGCTTGGCCACCGGCGGCATGGTCTCCCACCGGGACGGTGGGCTCTAGGGTTTCGATTCGCCCGTCCACCGAGAGGAGCTCTAGGGTTTCGACATTGCGGCAGTAGAGGCTGATGAGCCACAGCACGCTGCAGACGCTGGCCTCGTTTGCTGGGCTGCTGGTGTCTCCTTCGGTGTGGGGAACCATGGCATCTGCTGGCACGGGTGCTGCGGCGGCTGCAACAGCAACGCCCTCTGCTGCGCTAGGCTGCTCGCCGACTACTGAGCCAGAAGCAGCGGCTGTTTCATCCGCATCTTCTGCATCCATGACGGTTTCCACATCATCTGCTGCTGCAAAAGCATCTTCCTCAGTGGAAGGGGCAAAAGAAGCAATAACAACATGAAGCACCAGCAGGCAGCAGCAGCAGCAGCAGCGATGAGAAATGATACTCACACATAGAGCTGATAGCACTTAGTTCTAGTGGCAAGAAGTAGAGAAGCAGCAGCAGCAGCAGCAGCAGCAGCAGCAGAAACAGAAACAGCACGAACAGAAGCAGAAGCAGCAGGCTGCAGCAGGATCAGGCAGCAGCAGATGCGGGTAGCATCCTACTGGGAAAAACCACTTACAGGAATGTCAGACCTCTGAGGTTACCGATTGAATCTGGGATGCTTCCGGATAGCTGATTTCCACACAGTCCCCTGCAACACGCGTACACACTTTCATGAGCGTTGCATCGACCATCTTAATGTTGCACACAGGGTTGACCAGGACTCTGTCACTGTTTGCTATTTCGTATGTACATGTAGCATAGTAGCGGAAAGACATGGAGCGTGAGTTTTCCTCAGACATGCCATCGAAAATGGACCTCCTGCACAGTTTGGGCTCCACAGGTATACTTTCTTCCCTCATATCTCATGTCCTTGTTTCACCCCCGCTACTGGGGTACAATCAATGGCACCTGACAAGCCACTATTGTTCCATCATCACCCATCCTTGTTGCCTCCCAGGGGACAGACAACCATGGAACTAAGTAATCACCCCCAGAAAGTTTCACCTATGTTCTCATTCTGAGTCTGACTTGATTGCTCCAACTCCAAGTAGGCCAGAATGACCAAGTCATCTGGACAAGATTGCACACCTGTACTAAGCAAACTGCTCTTGACCTCCGGAATCTCTAGAAGTTCATCTTTGTGATCTCATCCAAGTAATGTACTTTGTTAACAAGGAGACGTTTTCCACACCAATCAATCAGTACAACCGAAATTTGCATGGTCGGCCACGCCATCCCTTTTTTTTGTGTGTGTTTCAACTTCACCAACTTGGAGTAGGTAGTCTCTGAATCTACTCTGTGACTGCCCGACTGGCTGACTTAGCAGGAAAGTTGGGGTGAAACATGGTTGAGCGCGGATGAAATGCAGCTCTTGGCTCGCCAAGGAAATGTTGTGCATGCAGTCCCATGATGTTGACTCAGAAAGACACAGACAAAATTTGACAAGAACCACGTCCTGTAACCCCCCCCCCCCCCCTCCCTTCTTGAAGGGGGTCAAGAGCGGAAGGTAGGGGAGGGGGGGGGGATCCATCTGTCTGGTGCAAAGTTGCAGGCTCAACACTCCATTGTAGTGCATATCAAGCAGATAGAAGCGCATGATCCTTTCTGTTCTGTTCAGTTATCCATTAAAAGGGTGCATTGACTACTTCATCCATGTCTAGCTGGCTCACTCACAATGTGTCGAGAGCTGTAAGGGCTGAAAGAGATGCTGGAATGGTACCAGTGAATTGGTTGTAGCAAATACTCCTGCAGCTCAAAGATGTGAAGAGGACAATACAAGAAAAAAAGAGAACACGTGGATGCACACACGCATGCACACGTGAGCGAACACATGCAGCAACAAACACAGATGCTATCCAACAGCCAGTACCAACAGCTGCTACCCAACAGCTGCTACAGCGCCGACAGCGCCGGCAAACGCTACCCGACTGGGCGAAGTCGCCTAGCGCCTTTGATCGCAGCCGGCCGGCCGCGTAGCGCGTATTAACCCAGGCGGCCGTGCCCCGCCAGGGAGCCATCATCCAGCCAGCTAGCTGGCTCGTCACGGACAGCAAGCCACGTCTTCCTATCCGGCCGGCCGCGTCGGCTCACCTAGCTTGTCATCTGCGCAAGCCAGGCCAGCCGGACGTCCACGTAGTGCCAGCCAGCTGGCCACGTCCACAAAGCTCACCAGCAAAATGCACTCACTTTGCCAACTGGCTGCAACCATCCAGTCAGCCGGCCACGCCCAGCCACCCGGGAGGACGTCTGTGCAGAACCAGATAGCTGGCAGTCTGCACGAAGCCAGGAAAGTGGCCAATCGCGTCCAGCCAACCAGCTTGCTCTGCTCCAACAGCGAGCCAAAAGACCAAGTCTGGCAAGCCAGCCAGCCGATTACGTCCAGCCAACCAGCCAGCCACGTCCAGCTGGCCATGTCCGGAAGGCCAGCCAGCTGGTCACGTCTAAGCAGCCAGCCAGCTGGAGCGATCTCCTCAACCAGCCAGTGCAAGCAACGTGAGCAACCACCGTCCAACTGCAGCAGCAGTAGCAGCAGTGAAAGCAGCTACAGGAGCCGCTGCAACAGTTACAACTGCCACATCAGCAACTCAAGCACCTGTAAGGGTGACAACAACGTCATCTTCCCCTACTCCTCCATCTCTTCCTCCTTTACCCCTGCCTTCTTGTCCTCTTACTTTTCTCCCCTCCCCTGTCCTCCATCCTTCCTTCTCTCCCTTCCCCTCCCACTTTCTTCTCCCACTGTCCACCCTGGTCTTCCTGTCCTTTCCAGAGGGTCGGCACAGACGTCCTCCCGGTAAAGCACAGGTCAGACAAGGCCAGTAGGTCAAGAGGCCAGGCCCTGCGGGAAGAGAGAAAAGGGTTCCCCTGCAGCCCCATGTCAAGGCCCCCACAAAGGAGGCAGAAGTCCAGGATAACAACACACTGCTGATGGATGCCAGCAATGGTTATCCACTGAGCAAAGAGGGCCACAGCCCAACCTGTACAGTCGGCCTCCACCAGCCGACTCTGGCCCTTATCCAGGCACATAGCCTCCCCCCCCCCCCCCCCCCCCCCCCCCCCCNTACCGCGGTACCGTTACTTTTTTGGCGGTACCGGTACGGTATCGGTACTGACCTTGAGGGGTACCCCTCTTCTGTACCGCGGTACCGTACCGCGTTACAGTACCGCGGTACTTTCCACCTAAGAGAAAAACATGTAAGATTGTATTGAAGATTACTGTTTTTATTCTGTTCTGCACTTCTGTAATGGATTTCAGAGTTAATTCAGACGACGCTTTCTGCGGTCGTCTATTTCCACACAAAAAAATTAGGTTTTACCGTCGGCGGTACAACATGTACCGCAGTACCACTGGAATACCGCGGTATTTTACTAATACCGTTGGTAACGCGGTACCGGTACCGGTATCGGTAGTGACCTGCCAGAAAAGTAGTATACCGCGGTATTGAGTACCGCGGTACTCGTGTACCGCGGTACTTCTGTACCGCGGTACTCAATACCGCGGTTTACCATCCCTGGCAACACACTGTGTGCACCGAAGTTTGCATTGATCAAAGGCCATCTCGAATCCACTTAGCGAGTTCTCGTCAATGGTGCGTTGGGGCATCATGGACCAGAACAGCAACGCGTCTCCTTTCCTTGGCTTCACTTTCAGCCCCATGCAAGCCGCCGGGTTGTAGTCCGCAGGCAGCTTGCCGCCCTCATGTGGGAAGATGGTCTCTCCCCCTTCCTCCACATCCGTCAAACACAACCAGAATGACGCAATGCGGTTGGTTCGCTGAGAGCCAAAGTCTTTGGGGTCAAATGTGTCCATGTGTGCCTGGTACCGCTGCCCCGGCAAGTATTGCAGCACGTTGAACGCCTCTCCATGCTCCACAGGCAGAGTGGTCCCTCTGGCCATCTGCCTTTTGACTCAAGCCAGCGAACCCGTCGGATCGTCCGCAGCAGACAGAAACGTCCCTGAGCTCGTTCTGACGTCCTTCTGGTCCTCCGGCTTGTCCCCTTCCTTGAGGGCGAGGCTGGACGGCTCCAGGCTCAACTTTGCACGGGCCACGATGGCA